>JAOWAW010115056.1:0-11049 GCA_028565695.1 Nicola tetela
ACACACACACACACACACACACACACACACACACAACACATACACACAAATATTGCACATATTAGCTATATAACAGTACACAAACTAGTGAACAACATTATAGTGTATATGCGTGCACGTATAGATATGTATGCATCGACATCCTGCACTTGTGTATTCATGGATGAATACTGTGACGTACAGCCATTCCAACTGAGTGCGAGCTGCGAAGGAATAGGGACTTACAGCACACACAAAATGGAGAGTGTAAGAATGGCTACTAAAAGTGTTCTGTAGATCAAGGCAGGTAGAACAAAGTAAGCAAAAGGTCTGGCTGATGGAATCATTCCAAGTGAGAAGGAGATGGAGACCTAGAGCCGACTGGAAATGGGCTCTAGTAAAGCAAGAAAGATAACCAGTATTGTTGGAGCTCGAGGGTCAGTTTAATTAACCCTAAAATTACCAGAGGTGTACATTTACAAAGAGCACATACAGATGTGTTGTTGTTGAACTCTCAAAGTTTGATTGCTGAAACCCACCGCCTGTTCCTGAATAGTTGAGAACTTACAAGACCGAGAAGGAATCTTTTCCAGAGTTGCTCTGAAAGTTCTGACTGGTCTATTTTTCTGTGGTTCATTGCTGTGCCATAAACAAATCAGCTGAAAGAAAAAGGCATCCTAGGTGTCGGCTTAAGATTGGTTTGTTGACGAAAACTACTGTATGGTGAAATTTCGGAATCCAACACTATTTGAGATCTAAAAGTTCCTTCTAAAACAAACCGTAGAATCAATTAATCTCAGTCGGGAGCCGACGCCTGGAGGAGGTATGTGTATTTTGCACACCGGGAGCAGGCTACGTGGGGCGAACACGTGCATGTGGATTTAGCTTTGCAAGATGATTTGCGTATGACCGAGTTCTTCCCCTTTCGAGTTCTTCTCTTTTCTCAGTTTGCACTATGCCATGAACGATTCTTCTATTGGCTAAATATGATGCTTCACAGGTCAAGCAACTTTCAGAAGCCGGCAGGGCAATCCAGAATCGAAGTGGTGATGGCTAGCGTACAAAACGCCGTCTGACCATGCACACACAGAAATGCCATGACGCCTATTACAGCTATGTGTGAATGTGCTGCATTACTGTGAGCGCAATATGGCGTCTGTCAACACGATAAAGCAAAATGTTGTCTTTCTTCTGACCGTTTGCTTAAACCTGTGCATATCAGTTGTTTCCTCTTACAGTAGCAAGTTAAAAGTACCTCTGAGAAACGCTTCAGCACCATCTTTACCTTACTCTGTGTATGTGAAGAGAAAAATTAGCCCAGGCATGAATTCACACCAGGCGGTAGTTTCGAGTAGTGAGAATTTCTAGTGTCACTTAAGATGAACTGGCTTCGAGAAAATATTAATGAAGGAAGGTACAGTGCTAGTCTAGAAGAGGGAGAAAGTTTTGCGGACCTCAAAGATCGAAGAAATGTTACACAATCTCAACAGGCCAAGACACGAACAAGCTTAAGTGAACAGTTGATAGTGGAGGAACTTTCGAGAACGAAAGTCTTGTAATTCATCCAATCTGCTTATTCACGGTCTTCTTGTACAAGCAATTACAGGCCCGGCAGTCATGTACACTTACATCGGGACACGAAGAACATCAAGCTGGAATTTGGGCAAAACTTAAGAACATTGGCAGACTGAAAGTTTGGGATCTCCGAGACATAAGTCAGATCTACATGTATACGCATTCAGAACGTGTTGACTGGGCTATAGCTGTGTTAAGGACATATCAGGCTGGGCACAGAGTCCCGGCGTTCTTCGTGTCCTGATGTTATAATAGTACAAGCATTGAAGCTGCTGAGCGATATAGAACGCCAGTCCTCAGCGAGACATGCCAGACATACGCGCATACAGTCCTCTTTTCAAAACACAGCTGAGACACTCTGGTCAGTAAACGCCAGTCGATGTATGGCGTGCCTCTGATGGATAACCGTTTATCAAAACATTGAGCAAGTAGCGACAATATGTATACAACCTGCCTACCTTGTCATGACGAGCACCGCAGCCAATGAGTGTAACAACCTTGTCAGTGAGGAAGGCGACGCACTGATGACCGCGGACATTTTGACTTTCTAGCTATTGCGTTCTCTATGCTGACCGCGGCCTCTTTGTTTTTGTTACTCAAAGAACGTACGTAATACCTTTTTCAAATTTCTTTCGAAGAGATCTATGCCTAGGACCGCGCCGAGCTACCAGTATCGACACCTTCGCTGTATCTGACCGAAGGGCGCAACGCCGCCCTTGTTTGCCAGCTATAAGCTGGAGTGCGGTGTTCATGATGACAACTGGGGTGAGGCGAGAGCCGCTTTGGCGACGCCGGTACCAGGAAAGGACATCACGAGGCCCATACATACACAGGATCATGGCCTGATTCGGTATAGACTCTGCTGCGAATAACACAGCGGTATTACAGATCCTCAACGGACAGTGGATGTTCTCCTCGACTTTATACCCTCGAAGAGCCGCGATGCTCTTTCCGCCGAAATGTTTCGTAGATCTTCAAATATACTGGCTTTTTTTGGCACTTCAGCTGTTGGATCCAGAGCTAGATGTTGGCACTCCACCCCTAACGTCTCTAACATACAGGTGAGTGATCGATCACAGCACTGTTTTGCTGTACCGTGCGCTCCGGGTTACTCTGGGTCTTAACTTAGACTTGCTTTGGAATTATACTACCAAAGTAGGTTTCTTTTTTGAGCAACTCTACTGTTTAATGACCTGGTAAAGTTAAATTTCTCAGAAACCGTCATCAAGTGAATTGTAAGTTACTCATGTCGTCAAAGCGATCGAATCGCGTTTGTTCCTGTTCGGAATGGTTTGCTCCGGAGCAGTATGCTTCCCCCTTATGCTCTTGAAAACAAATGTTGCTTCCTTGCCATATCATTACTAAACTAAAGTTTATATGGATGATCTTATTATCTACTCTATATCTGATGACCCTGGCTTTAGTCAGTCTTTGTCGAACATTTTGTTAGTATTGCGTTCGGCATAGTGCCAAATGGTGAATTGTTTGTTATATTCTTTCTAATGTTGGCTCCTTAGTAGGTCTAATAGTTATGTAGGTTTTGCCAAGTGAAATAAAGTATCTATTGTTACACCAATCGTTTGCTCTTTCTTTCTTTTTCTTTTTTTCACCGCGTGTGAGTGCACGGCCTACTCGAACCTGCGGCGATCAACCCCCTAGCCGAACCGAAATCACAATCTTAACTGCTCGACCAATCCGCCAGTTCAAAAAAAAAACTGACTTCATACTGTTTAAAGCGACTATTAGCGAACTTGTGGCTTTCCCCGGACATGCATGGTCCGATTTCCACTGCACGAGACGCTACGAAGTGACCACGATACTGTAGCCTGCGTCAGCAACGACCTGAGCTAGACCCAGGATTTATAAAACTAGTAAAACCCGTCGTCTAAAGTATCTATTGTTACCATTACGGTCATTATATGTACCGGTATTGTCATTGATCAGTATCAGCTGTTTGCTGCGGCTATGGTTAAAGTGCTAAGCCTTGCGGTGGACACTTCCAAAATGGATCGGCGAGAGCGTAGCCACATGCGCTGAGAATTTTATGACAATTGTTTAATGCACTCGCGTTCACAACGGAACGTTAACTTGCTGAGATAGAGTTCACGTTTGATTACTTTCGCACATGTTTTCTGGTGATGACCTAGGTACTAAAAGGAGGACTAGTGGAGAATTCTCTGGCTTGACAACAGAAGTGGACTACAATAAGGCTTCCCTCGGTGCTAATCGGTATCTGTAATCAGTTAGCTTAACGACGAACGCCGATTTTTTCGTCAGGACAACCTCCCGCTGATAACTGGAGAGCTGCAAAGACATCGATGAACACAACAGGCTACTGGACTATCTCGCATGGGGCTATCCTTCGCAACGGCCACACCTGCCGTGCTTGTCGACGATACATCCGGAAAGGCGATCAGGTAACTTTAAATTTGCATAAAAACGTGACAGTGAAGCACCTCCATCCAGCTGTTTGATACTGTATCAATATTCATGTATCAGACTATTGCAACGTAGTGAAACAGTGCATGCACGTGCAGTGTTACTTCCCAGTCCAGCTGCGTCTGATCGAGTAGACCTGTAGATCTATAGGTACAGATCCCCGTAGAGCGGGAGAACTGATTGCTATTATGGTCACCACGATTTCACTGAGCAATCCCCGTTGGGTTGCATTGATATAGTTCCCTTCAACAGTAGATATATTAGTCCCTGCAGAAGTTAACACTTATCTTCTTGTGAAACCCTGATTGACTGAGAAAGCTGACCGGTACCTTCATGACGTATAGTATTACAATCCTGGTGAAAATTTTTTATGCATTGCCAGTTCGCCATTCGTTTAGCAAACAAGTCTACAAAATAAAAGGTAAGGAACGACGTTAATCTTAAGATTGCTGGTGCTCCAAGACTATGCCTATAGTCTGTAATTGTTTATGTGGAAGCTGTCCAGGGCTTAGAGAGAACATGCATCACTGAGGAGCAAGTGACAGCTGAGGCTAGGCATAGAGCCAAATTAAAAAAAAAAAACAAAAAAAAAACAGTTTTAGTAACACTAGTCCTCAGTTACACATATCCTAGCATGATCTGCCAAGCTTGATCCTTCTTCAGACACAGGCAGATTTAATGGCTGGTTTTGGTGTGCCACATGTGTTTTCATGTAGGTCGTTGTACGCACGGGCAGAAAGACACGTTATTTCTACCATGACGGCTGCTATGCAGGCACATCTGACCCTCGAACACAGCCTGGTAGCTCGTTCAATCAAGATCGCCTACCGACTGTGTGCTTTGCAAGAGAAGCACCTGCTGTGAAAGGTGATGGAAAATGGAGCACGAGGGACTACCACTACCGGCCAAAGACTCTAAGTGAACAATTTAAGGTCGACACCGATGTTCACGAGCTAAGAAAGCAGAGAGCTCCTGAGAATAAGCCCCAACAGGCAGTTGCCACGTGGGATAAGGTAGCGCTCCCTCCCTTCAGTGCGAGAAATGCTGCGGACAACCAACAGAGAGTGTATAATGAAGAGCGGAGGGTGAGACAGGAAACAAAAAAGGCTACTGTCGCTCTACCAGACATTGCCAGTTCTTGATTTCTTTGTCCGCATATAGCCTGAGATCCTCCTTGTCATTAACAGCTCTATCAATGCTCTACAAATCATACATTAGACCAGTATTGGAGTGTGCCAACATGGTTTGAAGTGTACTGACACAACACTTCTCATACAGGTTAAAATGATTTCAATGCTGTGCCACCAGCATCATCCTGGGGTTTGCCTCTGGACCAAGAAACTAGCCATAGTAGACTGCTTTCCCCCCTCAACTGGCCCACACTTTCTTCCAGGCGACAATATCACCTTTGCCTCCTTACCCAATTGATTAAAACCAAAACAGTTCCGCTACATATATTAAAGACAGCATTTCAAGACAGACAGACGATTTACACATTACGCAAAGCAAGGACGTTCAAGACTCCCATCCCATGCACAGCACTTTATCGAGACTCCCTATCTTCCTTTCCATAACAATATATGACGAACTACTTGACTCAATTAAGAACTTGGCATCAACTGCACAATGCAAATCAGCCGCTCAACAATACATACTGACCACTCGTTGTACGTGCTCCATCTTCCTTTTCACATGAAATAATATGACACACACACACACACACACACCCAGGCACACACCCACCACTTGTATTTCTAACTAGTGTAAAACAGAAGTTTATAGTCGTACTAGCTTATAACCATTTCCTTTTGCTCTCCTACTCTACCTATATCCATTCGCCCCTCATGCTGTACTAAGCCTTGTTTACTGTACAGAGGCCTTGCTCTGAACCATTCCTTTCCTTTCTTCTTTCACTCAACCTTCTATTTCCTTATCATTTGGTGACCCCTCTCACTGACCTCGGGCCATTCATAGAAGGCAATAAAGAATAGAATAGTATGGAATGTAGTTCAATCTGAAGTAGATGTTTATGTGATGGGGTGTAGCCATGACCTGCACGTCAGCAGTATCAATATACTACAGTAAAGATCAGAATAGCACTCAGTAACCCAACAAGCTATGAAGTAAAGGGCTCAGATCCCGCTATCGGTGGTGGCAGCCGTTTTATTGGTCTGAAAAACTGTTGCCATTAACTTCCCTTCTTTGCGAACTTACCCATAGCACAGTGATGAGACAGAGAACAAGCAGGGACAACAGTCGGTGTTGATAAATGTTTGAATTCTCGTGTGAGAATACCTAACGCAAATTAATCGTACACTGCTAAGATTGCCCTGCAGTAAAAGACCACTTTAGTTAAATGCCATTGCATACTAGTTTGGTATTTTTACTCTCTTCTGATACAGGAAATGAAAACAATAGATGTGTGTATGTGTAAAAAAAAATATTAAAAATATAATTTGCTTCACACACCGTCCAAGCCAGGAGCAATCTTATACCTCCAAACAATCAGTGCGTTGCATATTTAACGAACTCTTTTTAGTTGTCCTTCCACGGTCCCCAGTAGCCACCTTTGGCTTTGATCGTTTCGCATGCCTGCGGATCATTGGGCAGAAGCGACTCTTGGTGATAGCCTTGGTCACGTTCAGACTGGGGTTCTGCAGCGTATTTCTTGTATTTCGTGAGAAGTTCTTGAAGAATTTCAGGCTGTGTTTTGGACAGGTCGGTGTGTTCCTCGGGATCGTTGACGATATCGTACAGGCAATACGTGTCGCAGTCGGGTGCCTTCGGGCCCTGTGAGCACGGGTAGTCTAGCGGAGAGTACATCAAGCTATCGCAACCGAAGCCCTGCGGACCAACGATGAGCTTGTAGTTACCGGAGATCAGAGCACCTTGGTCTGGGTGCGAGTTCGTGAAGTTGAAGCCGAGGACTATTTCGTCGTGCGGAGTTGTCAGATTGGCTCCGGATAGGATCGGCCAAACGTCCATCCCGTCAACCGGAAAGCGGCCTGGACCGGAATCGTCCGGATCAACGCCTGCCATTTTGCAGAACGTCGTGTACCAATCGGCGATGTGAATGAAACCTTTGTTCTCTGTTCCTCGAACCGCCTCCGGAAGCACGCCACCGTTGGCGAACGCCAGCGCACGCACACCTCCTTCGAAGAAAGTACCCTTACAGCCCTTCAGAGGGTAGTTGCTGCCGCTGCACGGAGCTCCGCCGTTATCGGCAGACACGACGAAAATCGTCTTGTTCCACATTCCTCGATTCTTCAGCTCCTCGACAACCACTCCGGTCACGTTGTCTGCAACGCTAACCATCGCTTGGTAGACACGCCGGTGATTGCACGAACCGGCCGGATACAAGTCGATCCACTCTTGAGGAGCTTCGATCGGCGTGTGAACATTATGCAGCGGAAGATACAAGAAAAACGGCACGCTAGGGTCGTGGGCGCGAATCAGTGAGCGCACATCGTCGCGGTATGTGTAGGCGTCGTACGTGCCGTTGCGCGGATCCGGAGTGCGATTGCGCCAGAAGTCGATCGCACATTGGACTTTCTCGTTCATGTGATCTTCGCCGCCGTTCAGAAATCCGCTCGACGTGTCAAAGCCTCTCGATACGGGAAGGTAGTCCGACTTAAAGAGCCCTTGGTGCCATTTTCCGATCATGTGCGTCGCGTATCCGGCGGTTTTCAGCTTGGCCGGGAGCATGGTCATATTCAGGTTTGTTCCGGCCATACGACCAGCGGGAAGGTTCCACTGGTGCGAGTGATGAGGCCATCGGCCCGTGAGAAAAGACGCTCGAGACGGAGAGCAGTATTTGAACACGTAATGGCGGTCAAGAACGACTCCAGTGCCCGCCAGCTGGTTGAAGTTCGGCGTCTTGATCTTCTCGTTGCGGAAGCCGACATCGGCGAATCCCCAATCGTCGACTAGGACAAATACAATGTGGGGCTTCTCCGGAGTCGGGGGCACGTCATTTGACTCGGAAGCGAGGACAGCTGACACGACCACCAACAGCAACGATACACGGAACATCATCCTCCAAGTCCTTTCCACAAACCGAAAGGAGATAAACCTCGGTCAAAGTTACTTCAACTTAAAGGAGTTCCACCGACACCCAAACTGTGCAGCAGTTAAGCTTCTCTCTGACGGCCAAGACGACCTTAGCTGTTCACTACCTTGGTCTAATTGTCGTGCATGCGTCTAGCAGAATCTGATAATAAATCGAAGCAGGGTTCTATTTGAGTATCGATCGGTGTGAAGTCGCGACTGCTGTGCTGTCTCCCCGTTGCTTAGAGGTGTGCGAGCGGGACTGGCCGAGGCCTGCAAGTCACCGCACGCAGACGCGTAGTCGCAGCCGCGAAGCAGATCACGTGAACATTGAACAAACCCTTGAGTTCTAGGACGTAGCCATGCATGCGAATGCAATCGAGAGCTAATTGTAAAATTAATACATTTGAATGATAATTGAGATACATGCTTTCCTATACCTTTAACCCTCAAATGACCCGCGGACCTGACACAAATTGCGAAGGTGCCAAGCAGAGTCTCGGTCCCCGGCCTCACTCTCGAAGGACTGTACAGATAGCATTCGATTTCCTTCAGTTTCTTCCTCTCAGAAGAAAAGTTTTCATCTTAGAACCATTTCAGCGAAAAAAGTGACAAATTTTCTCACATAGGAAAGGAGAAAATGTCTGGTGAAGAATCGAAATTTTAAAATCAAGGCTCTTAAAGCTGGAACATGGCATGTTGGTATCATGAATAACCTTTTAAAAACGGTAATACAGGTTTTTTGAAATATCTCAAAATGAAAAACAGATCTAAGGATGTATTAATCCGGTTTCTGCGATTCCGGTCATTCAGGTGGCGCATATAGACCTGTTTAAAATGTCTTCCTTCTGGAACAATTTTGGCAATGCCAATTTTGAAGCTAAATTATGGGAATTTTTATGCTGTTTTCTTCTGAAAATACCAAAAATTCTCAATATCCAAAAAATTGGCGGAGCCAAGGCATTAATTAGCAATGATTACTCGTTTATTGCCAAACTCCAAAAAACAGCTGAATGCACTAGTGCTCTCTTGCACATTTCACAAGACAGGAAGAGGATGATGAAGAAGAAGAATTGACAGTGTTGTTCCTCATATTTGATCTGACGTGACGTTTTGGGTGTCACCGTGTCACTCGCACCGCGACGGGGATATAATTTTGCAAGGTAACATTCCCGTAATATTTGCTCATGAAATGCTAAAACTATTCCAAAACGCTAAATAAATGCTGAAAACGCCAAAAATTCCCAGCAACGTCGTTCTTTGCTTCTAACAGTGCCTTTTGGTCCCGAAAATGCCAAAAAGCCATCATTTTCTAGCCAGGCCTAGGTGCACAACTTCAAAACCAAACGTCATTTTCAAAACCTGTGGCACCGCTTTGTAGTCCATGGATGTTTATGTGGCAGGACTTGGGGAAACTTGAGGTGAAAAGTATCCTCACCTGAACTAGAGTTCCAGAGCGCGCGCATTTGGGGCCTTGAAGAAATGAGCATTTTAAATGTCCCGCCATGCAGCCGGAGGACACAAATTTGCGGCTGCGGCCAGGCAGCTCTCACATCGTAAAATGGTTAATTTCTGACCTGCTAAAAGTGCGGCCCAAAGGGCAAATTGCCTGATACACAAGCTCATTGGGCAGATGACGCGCAAAGGTGTCAAAATTCTGTGGGATACCATTGAAAAGCATTGCGCAGGCAAACGGCGGATTCGTTGGACATGTAAGAAAACCGACCTTGAAACAAGCAACATTTTTTAACTTCCAACCATGTCGCCTGTTAAAGGTGGTTTGAGGGAAGAGGTTTTCGCCAATATAACCCCAAAATCATAACAACAGTCCCATTGAGGGAGAGACCACCGTTAAATATATCTGGGAATTTTACTTTCGGAAAAGATAAATTTCCGGCATACACTCTTGATTGACGGCCCAGCGTTGAGTCTGCTGTTGTTTCCAATTATGATACCTGTAATCGTTCAAGCCGCGTATCCTGGCGTACGACCAAACAGTTAAGCTTCAGGGCTCTACAGTGGGAGAAAAAAGTTTCGGTAGGCCCGCAAGTATTAAAAACACCGTACTCACTAGGCTACAGGAGAACAATGTTCTCTTCTGGCATGCTTCGGTATGTTGACGTTCGATCTCTTCATCCCTAGTAATGGCGAAGGAACGAAAATCAACAGCACTCACTTGTGAGCGCATATTTTCAGATATGCATGTATTTATTAGAGTTTAGGAGTGCTTTTTTCGCATCAAAATCAGTTCCGTCGCTTGGCCTTAGGAAATTTCAGCTTTCCAAGTTACCGGTTAGATCGTATATATATGCTCCCAACATCTAGCATACCAATCGATTTGGTCAGATCTCCTTTAAGAAATATATACAGATGAGCGGTGGATCTGAAACACCGAATGCCCGTGACATGGATGAGAGCAAAGAAGGGGCCAAGAGGTATCCGAGGCCTCACTGAGAGGAACTGGAGGTATTATGTGGTGGCTAAAGATGAGGGAAGTCCACGTACTTACAAAAGGTCTTTTGACGCTAGTCATGGCATTTTAATTTAGGTGTTATTTAAATCATATACTATGAAAAGGTCGGCTGTGTTGCCGCAGGTGTCTCTTTTTTCTTTAGTTTATTCAATCGGTCAGGCAATGGCCTTCGACAGCACGTTGCCAGCACCTGGGGTAGCGGCGTTGTACCCAGATCTACTACAAGTCCATGTATGATACTCTGGTTTACACATAGTACGTCCACACGCATACGGAGAATAGAGTCAAGCCGTGATCGTCTAGTGGTTAGGACCCTGCGTTGTGGCCGCAGTAACCCAGGTCACGGCCGACTTGTCCGCCCACGCTTTACTTTTACCGCGAGTACGATTTTTTTGCTATTTCTCCTTTGTACATAGCGTCTGGTTTGTGACCACGGGATGTACTTTACTGCAGCTCTCTGTCTCTGTCTCTCTGTCTCCCTGCCTCCATGCTTCCCTGCCCCCTGTCTGTCTGTCTGTCTGTCTGTCTGTCTGTCT
>JAOWAW010115067.1:0-13175 GCA_028565695.1 Nicola tetela
GCAGTGCACGTTTGTACAACTGCTTTGCTTTAACAGTGTCTCCAAGATCTGAAACTGCTGTGCCAAGGTTAGTGAGGACTGTGGCAACTTCCACATGGTCGATACCATAGTATTTCTCTAGAATCCGAAGTGCACGTTCAGACAAACGCTTTGCTTCCAAGGCATCTCCAGTATTACGAAATGCATTGCCAAGGTTAGTGAGGGTTCGGGCAACTTCCACATGGTTGCTACTGTAGTACTGCTCTTGAATCTGGAGTGCACGTTTGTACAAACGCTTTGCTTCCACGGCGTCTCCAATTTTTTGAACTGCTGTGCCAAGGTTAGTGAGGGTTACAGCAACTCCCACATGGTCGCTACCGTAGTAATGCTCTTGAATCTGGAGTGCACGTTCATAAAAATGCTTTGCTTTCACGGCATCTCCAAGATCTGAAACTGCTGTGCCAAGGTTAGTGAGGGTTATGGCAACTTTTACATGGTCGGTATTGTAGTACTTCTCTAGAATCCAAAGTGCGTGTTCAGACAAACGCTTTGCTTCCACAGCATCTCCAATATTACAAAATGCATGACCAAGGTTAGTGAGGGTTATGGCAACTTCCACGTGGTCGCTACCGTAGTACTGCTCTTGAATTTGGAGTGCACGTTTGTACAAACGCTTTGCTTCCAAGGCATCTCCAGTATTACGAAATGCATTGCCAAGGTTGGTGAGGGTTCTGGCGACTTCCACATGGCTGCTACAGTAGTGCTTCTCTTTAATTAGGAGTGCACGTTCATACAAACGCTTTGCCTCCACAGCATCTCCAATTTTTTGAATTGCATTGCCAAGGCTAGTGAGGGTTATGGCAACTTTCACATGGTCACTACCGTAGTACTTTTCCTTAATCCAGAGGGCACGTTCATGTAAGCGCTTTGCTTCCACAGCGTCTCCAAGATCTGAAACTGCATTGCCAAGGTTAGTAAGGCTTATGGCAACTTCCACATGGTTGCCACCATAGTACTTTTCGTCAATCCGGAGTGCACGTTCAAACAAACGCTTTGCTTCCACAGCGTCTCCAAGATCTGAAATTGCATTGCCAAGGTTAGTGAGGCTTATGGCAAATTGCACATGGTCACTACCATAGTACTTCTCGTCAATCCAGAGTGCACGTTCAAACAAACGCTTTGCTTCCATGGCATCTCCAAGATTTAAAACTGCATTGCCGAGGTTAGTGAGTGTTATGGCAACTTGCACATGGTCGCTACCATAGTACTTTTCCTCAATCTGGAAGGCCCGTTTGTACAAACGCTTTGCTTCCATGGCATCTCCGAGATCTAAAACTGCATTGCCGAGGTTAGTGAGGCTTGCAGCAACTTCCACATGGTCGCTACCATAGTACTTTTCCTCAATCCGGAGGGCCTGTTCGTACAAACGCTTTGCTTCCATGGCATCTCCAAGATCTAAAACTGCATTGCCAAGGTTAGTGAGGCTTGCAGCAACTTCCACATGGTCGCTACCGTAATACTTTTCCTCAATCCGGAGGGCCCGTTCGTATAAATGCTTTGCTTCCATAGCGTCACCAAGATCTGAAACTGCATTGCCAAGGTTAATGCGAATTGCAGCAACTTCCACATGGTCGCTACCATAGTGCTTTTCCTCAATCCGGAGGGCCCGTTCATACAAACGCTTTGCTTCCATGGCATCTCCAAGATCTGAAACTGCATTGCCAAGGTTAGTGAGGCTTGCGGCAACTTTCACATGTTCAATACCATAGTGCTTCTCGTCAATCCGGAGTGCACGTTCATACAAACGCTTTGCTTTCATGGGGTCTCCAAGCTCTAAAACTGCATTGCCAAGGTTAGTGAGGCTTACGGCAACTTCCACATGTTCGCTGTTGTAGTACTTCTCTTTAATCCACAGCGCACGTTCATGCAAATGCTTTGCTTCCACAGCATCTCCAAGATTTAAAACTGCATTGCCAAGGTTAGTGAGGCTTACGGCAACTTCCACATGGTCGCTACCGTAGTGCTTCTTTTGAATCTGGAGTGCATGTTCACACAAACGTTTTGCTCCCATGGCATCTCCAAGTCTTTGAACTGCATTGCCAAGGTTAGTGAGGGTTCGGGCAACTTCCACATGGTCAATACCATAGTGCTTCTCTTGAATCTGGAGTGCACGTTCATACAAACGCTTTGCTTCCATGGCGTTTCCAGTTTTTTGAACTGCTGTGCCAAGGTTAGTGAGGGTTACAGCAACTTCCACATGGTTGCTGCCATAGTACTGCTCTTGAATCTGGAGTGCACATTCAGACAAATGCTTTGCTTTCATGGCATCTCCAAGGTCTAAAACTGCATTTCCAAGGTTAGTGAGGGTTACAGCAGCTTCCACATGGTCGCTACCATAGTGCATCTCTTTAATTCGAAGTGAACGTTCATACAAACGCTTTGCTTCCATGGCATCTCCGAGATCTGAAACCGCATTGCCAAGGTTGGTGAGGGTTCTGGCAACTTCCACATGGTTGCTACCGTAGTACTGCTCTTGAATCTGGAGCGCACGTTCGCACAAACGCTTTGCTTCCATGGCGTCTCCAATTTTTTGAACTGCATTGCCAAGGTTAGCAAGAACTGTGGCAACTTCCACATGGTTGCTACCGTAGTACTGCTCTTGAATCTGGAGTGCATGTTTGTACAAATTCTTTGCTTCCACGGCGTCTCCAATTTTTTGAACTGCTGTGCCAAGGTGAGTGAGGGTTACAGCAAATTCTACATGGTCGCTACCGTAGTACTGCTCTTGAATCTGGAGTGCATGTTCGTACAAACGCTTTGCTTCCACGGTGTCTCCAATATTTTGAACTGCTGTGCCAAGGTGAGTGAGGGTTACAGCAAATTCTACATGGTTGCTACCATAGTACTGCTTTTGAATCTGGAGTGCACGTTTGTACAAACGCTTTGCTTCCATGGCATCTCCAAAAGATGAAACTGCTGTGCCAAGGTTAGTAAGGGTTCGGGCAACTTCCACATGGTCGCTACCATAGTGCTTCTCTTGAATCTGGAGTGCACGTTTGCACAAACGCTTTGCTTCCACAGCGTCTCCAAGTTTTTGAACTGCTGTGCTAAGGTGAGTGAGTGTTACAGCAACTTCCACATGGTCAGTTCCATAGTGCTGCTCTTTAATCTGGAGTGCTCGTTCATTTAATTGCTTTGCCCTTAAAGCATTTCCAAGGCTTAAAGTTGCATTACCAAGCTTCTCAAGTGCTCTTGCCACCTGCAAATGCCCTATCCCATAGACATTTTCCTTAATACGCAGCACAGACTCACAGAGGTGCTTGACGACGTGGGTGTTTGAGAAATCTGAAAGCATTTCAAAGAAAAGTAACATCACTCCACATTTACACAGTAAGTGAATGCGGCTTCATGGCAGTTTTTAGGATACTGGACCATCATACTGGCCCTCATGGCATTACCAGACTGAATCCCAGAAAATTTTCAAGTTCGGTAAGATTATCAGTCTGTTGTCTATGGCATTTTACTGAAGAAAAGACAAGACCCCTTCAATACTCCAAAGCGAATTTTGTGTGAAGGTGATTGACAGCAGGGGAGGAGTCTATTATCCATATGATGTTGTAACACTAAACCCTAGCACAACATCCCCTGGATGAGACTTGGATAGTTATTGTAGTGTTGCTTTCCATTTGTTGGTAACTCTAACTGAAACTCACAGAATGAACTCTTTTATTGCAAAACCCAACCTCAAGACCCTAAGTAAGCTCTCAAAATAATGTGTGTACCTCTGGTAACCATCTCACATGAATACACATGAGTGTGCATCCATAGTAACCACCTCACATGCATACATATTGAATGTGTCCATAGTAACCATCTCACATGAATACATAGAGTGTGTGTCCATAGTTACCATTTCACATGAATACATATTGAGTGTGTCCATAGTAACCCCTCACATGAATACATATTGAGTGTGTGTCCATAGTAACCACCCCACCTGAATACATATTGAGTGTGCATCCCTATAGCTAGTAAACACCTTAAATGAGTACATATTGGGGGTGTGTCCCTAGCAACCACCTAATCTGATTACTTATTGAGTGTGTGTCCTCAGTAACCACCTTACATGAATACATATTGAGTGTGTGTGTCCATAGAAATCACCTCACACGAATACATATTCAGTGTGTGTCCCTAGTAATCACCTCCCGTGAATACATATTGAGGGTGTGCCCCTAGTAATTGTTATGTCCTGACTCACAAGGACTAATATTTCCAATCGAAGAACATGAATTGTACACGTGTCAGTCGTAAAGAAGAAAGACAAAAATAAAGCAACCCAATACACTGCCAGCTCATATAAACTGGCTGCAAGCAAGAATGTGTTAACCGGTGCAGGATGGTGCTATCTGGTGCTGACTGCTATCTAGGGTTTTAACCCATGTAAGTGAGAAATTGTTAAGAGGTATGTGTGCCATGCACAAAATACTATCCCAGTAACCACCTTACAGCAATACATATTGAGTGTGTGTCTCTAAAGTACATTCCCAAATTCCTGTCACCTATCACCCTGGCAACATGGTTACCATTGCATTGGCAATAGGTGACAGGAATTTGTGAATGTACTGTAGTAACCACTTCACATGAATATATATATATATATATATATATATTGAGTGTGTGTCCATAGTAACCACCTCACATGAATACATATTGAGTGTGTGTCCCTAGTAACCACCTCACATAAGTTCATATTGAGTGTGTCCATATAGTAACCATCTCACATGAATACATATTGAGTGTGTGTCTCTAGTAATCACCTCACATGAATACATATTGAGTGTGTGTCCATAGTTACCATCTCACATGAATATACATGTTGAGTGTGTGTCCATAGTAACCACCTCACATGAATACATATTGAGTGTGTCCACAGTAACCACCTCACATGAATACATATTGAGTGTGTGTCTATAGTAACCACCTCACATGAATACATATTGGGTGTGTCCATAGTAACCACCTCACATGAATACATATTGAGTGTGCCCATAGTAACCACCTCACATGAATACATATTGAGTGTGTCCATAGTAACCACCTCACATGAATACATATTGAGTGTGTGTCCATAGTAACCGCCTCACATGAATACATATTGAGTGTGTGTCTATAGTAACCACCTCACATGAATACATATTGAGTGTGTCCACAGTAACCACCTCACACGAATACATATTGTGTGTCTATAGTAACCACTTCACATGAATACATATTGAGTGTATGTCCATAGTAACCATCTCACATGAATACATATTGAGTGTGTGTCCATAGTAACCACCAGGTAACTGGCCAGCCAAGATCCATTTCTTGGTTTGGAAGTTCTTGTTCTGCATGTTCCTATCTAGCAAAGTTTTATCTGATTTCGACTGTCAACATGGCATTACTTGACGGACTGGAAATGGTTATAACCGAGAACCGAGGGAAAGGCCTCAAAAAACTTCAGGAGGGAATTCTTTTGTGGGTGGAGAAGGAGCATTTTCGACAGCCAATTTCAAAAAGCTTCGTCTGTCCTTCATCAGCACTCGTTGGCCTGATGATGTAAACATCTCTCACAGGAGAGACTCTTTGACAACGGAGGCAGCAAACGCTGTGATTGCTGAGTCCTTGGCCAGGCTTGCCATGGCCGACAACGCGGAAGTGAAAGCATCTCTGGGGATCAAAGTGAGGTCAGTGATCATGAAGCGATTAGCAAATCATGGTTATTGCATGAGCTCAAAAAAACTACAAGAGATGCAGGCCACAGCTCTTGAGCAATATCAGGCTAACTTCACCAAGCATCTGCATGACCTGTGTGAGAAAATGTTTGCTCAGTTGGAATCAGCTGAACATGAGATTGAGACTTTGAAAATGGAGAATATTCAGCAGGATGAGAAAATTGCAAATCTTGAGAAAAAGATACTAGCACTTGAAGATGCTCAAGAAAGCCAGGAGTGCCAAAGAAGGGGCTCAAACTTGACAGTCAAAGGTCTGCCTGTGCAGAATAAGACGCAAGAAGAAAGCTTCGATCCACATTTTCTTGCTTCAAAGCTGGACGCCCCTGTACGACCCTTTGATACTGTGTGTATCTGCAGTCAGGATGATACGTCAAAGCTCAAATTACTCGTATGTTTCCATAGCGCACCTGACAAGTTGTCTGTTTTAAGGAAATGCTACAAGCTGAAAGGCCAAAAGGAAATTCGTGTGTGGTAAGATCTGACTCCGCGGCAGCAAGCCAGGAAAAAAGCATAAATTCCGAAGCTGAAAACTTTGTGAGAGGAAGGAAAGATTGCATTTTTCCATGTTGACAAGCTCTTTATGAAAGAAAGCCAAGACATGCTGTACCTATTCTTGTACCATGTGTACCAAGCACCTGAGCATACGTGCGCTCAGACAGCGTTGACAAGTTAGTTTAATGTACCAAATTGACCTGGTACATTTCCGAAGTGATGACACCCAACTCCGGATCGATATCTTTGGACTTGCCTAGTGGAAATCCTCCTGCACACACTTTTCTCCCTCTAAATGCACAATCCCTATTCAACAAAGTTGGTGAACTTGAGTCTCTATGCTTATCATTATCTCCCTTACCTCTTTTCATAGATGTTACTGAATCCTGATGCCATCCCAACTATAAAGACAGTTGTTTTATCAAATCCCCAGATATGAACTACACTGCCGTGACTGTACTGGTCAACCTGGTGGAGGCGTTCTCCTGTACGTTAGATCAGAATTGGTGAAATGTACACGGCATGCTACTGAACTCAAAACAACGAATGAAGACCTCTGGTTGGGACTCAAGCTCAGCTCTCTGTCAAGCGCGAGTCCACTGCGTATGTTGGTAAGCTGTATTTATCGTCTGCTGAGTGCTGACTCCCATCACTTTATTTCTACTTTTGAGTCATCCCTTATAAAAACATGGCAATTATATCCAATTCACAAGTACATCATTACAAGTGATTTTAATGCAAAGTGTCGCTCATGGTGCGATGGCCATCCCACCAACAGATGTGGGTAATCATTAAATCTGCTCTTTGAGGCACACCAGCTGCACCAAGTGGTTCATTTTCCAACACACTACTACACTGATCAACTCCATGCTTGCCTTGATCTCATCGTAACAAATATGGACGGAGTGCTACCTCAATCACTTCCGCCTCTTGGTCTTTCTGATCATTCAGTTTTATTTGGGATGCTACCTTTTACTTCAAAGCGCCACTCACGTGAACAGAGCACAAGTTGCAGAACTAAAACACGCAGTGAATATTGAAGATTGGGATATTCTTTCCTCTACCTGTGTTCAAAAAGCATGGAATCAGTGGTGTTCAAAGTTACAACACGTTGCGTCTTGCTACATTCCACAGCGATGGACAACAATGGCATCTCATATGCAACCCCATCCATGGATCTCTTCTAGTCTTAATCAAGGCAGAGATTATGCTGAAGCATCAGCTGTACCGTGAATACAAGAAATGTCAAGATGAAATCTCACAGGCAGCATATAAAGAACAACGAAATCTTGTTTGTACTCTCCTGAAGAACGCCAAGTCCGCCTTTGTCATCAACAGCAAGACCAACCCCAGGCAGCTGTCCAACAATGGGAAATAAACTGATCAAGATTCGCTTCCATCCAACCAGGGGAATTGTCATGCACATGTTCTTTCTGGAGACATTCCTATCAATGGCCACCATGTTGGCCAAAACACTGACTGAAGAGTATGTCCACCTCGGCTTCACCAATTGCTTAGACATCTACTCAAACAGTGTAGCCACGTTGTTCCTGACTTGATCTGTCCCAGCACTGGAAGAAGCGTTTCCAGCGATTGGGATAAAGCAACTGTTCTCAATGAGGTCTTTGTCAACCAGTGCGCTTTGACAATTCAATACACCAACCAACTGCAAGCACCACAAATCAATGTGCCACAGTCAACAACTACGCTGTCCACACTGCAAGTCACTGAAGAGCGCGCCGCAAAGTTACTATCCAATATAGATGTTTGCAAAGCTGGAGGTAATGACAGCGTAAGCGCTCGGTTACTCAAGCTCCTGGCAAATGAAGTATCCCCATCACTTTGCCACCTCTTTCACCTCTCCCTCAGCTCTGGCAAACTATCAAATGCCTGGAAAGTCGCAACGGTTACCCTTGTCTATAAACAGAGAGGATCATGCTCGAACCCATCTAATTACTGACCAATCTCTTTGCTGGCGTAACCTCAAAGGTTCTGGAGTCTGTCGTGTATGATCAGCTATACAATCATATTCAACACATGTTACCGGTTAACCAGTCAAGCTTTTGCAAGAATGATGGAACTGCCCTGCAGCTATGTCACATTGTTCACCAGATTGCTGAAGCTCTTGATGAAGGGAGCAGCGTTTTCTCTTGCTTTTATGACCTTTCAAAGGCTTTTGATCGGGTCTGGCACCGAGGTCTACTTCTCAAACTTCAGCACAATGGTGTCAAAGATGTTGCACTGTCTTGGTTTTCAAGTTATTTATCACAGAGACAGCAACAAGTGCAGCTTGGTAGCCATACATCACCGTGGAAAACGATTCCTGCAGGTGTGCAGCAAGGATCAGTGCTTGGGCCACTACCTTTTTGATCTATACTGCTGATCTACCATCAACAGTGCCGCACAGCTCTGTTAACTGCAACCAATTTGCAGATGATACCTGTTTTATTTCAATTCATCTGTCTGTCTGATCTTCTGAGTCACATCTACAAAATTTCGTGTCTTCAAAAGCTAAGTGACTTCAGGACTGGCGGCTGGCGGTAAATCTAGGTAAGACTGTTATAATGAATATCCAGCGCAATGGCTCACCTCGCAAAGCTGTTATTACACTTAATGACCAGCCTCTTATGCACGTATCCAGCCACCGCCACCTTGGTTTAATCCTGAGCAATGACTTCCAATGGACGAACCACATTGATAAAGTGGTGTCAAACGCAAGCTCACTCCTTGGCCTATTACGCCGACTACATCACTGCCTAAACCACCATGCACTAGTCACTTTTACAAAGTTTATTTTAGACTGATACTAGAATATGCCAGTCCTGTCTTTAGCAACCTATACCACAGTACCTTACCGACAAACTTCAGTAAGTGCAGCGCAAAGCAGCCCGCCTGATCCTTGGTCTACCTCTCTTCAATGACCCCACACCACATCCTCTCCTCCTACAAAAACTACCATTGAGTACACTCGCCTCCAGACATCTCTACCAGCAAGCTCTTCTTAGTCATAAAATTCATATTGGCTCAATGCCAGCTCATCTTCGCAAAACAGCCTTCTGCAGCCAAGTGGTGCCACACAGCTTATGTACTCCACCAGCATTCTCAACACCCATTCCACGAACTTCAACTTACCGGGATTCTCCTTGAGCTCTGTTCTCCAGCTGCACCCTCTATTCTACCCTTCTGCAAAGTGTACGTGCTCAGCCATCCCTATAATGTTTTAAAACAGCCCTTTCATCATATATTCTCACATCCACTTACACCTGCTCTAGCTTTCCCTTTCCTCACAACTCTATCTCCACTCTCCTTTTCCAGATCTTCCTTCTTGATTTCCACTTACTGTGACTACAAATTTATCCCTGTATTGTTTTAATGCCTGTCATATGTCCCTCTTACTGGCAGTAACTGCCATCTCAGAGGCTAATAAATAAGAATAAGAAAAAGAATAAGAACCCCCTCACATGAATACATATTGAGTGTGTGTCTATAGTAACCATTCCACATGAATACATATTGAGTGTGTCCATAGTAACCACCTCACATGAATACATATTGAGTGTGTGTCCGTAGTAACCACCTCACATGAATACATATTGAGTGTGTGTCTATAGTAACCACCTCACATGAATACATATTGAGTATGTCCATAGTAACCACCTCACATGAATACATATTGAGTGTGTGCCCATAGTAACCACCCCACATGAATACATACTGTGTGTCCACAGTAACCACCTCACATGACTACATATTGATTATGCTGGAATATTACTATAAAGTCTTGATACACATCACAAAGCACTTCTAATGAGAAGACAGAACTGTGGGATTCAATAAAGTCTGAACTAACTTGTGAGGGAATTTACCGAAATTTTCCGGGACCAGCAGCATCTCAAAATCATTTGCAGCAACTGGGTTCACAGATGGGTTGCTGAGCACGTGAAATAGACAACCACCAAATGTGTCATCAGGTTTTGTTTGGCACCATTCCATCAAGACAGCATGTGCCTTGTCCTGTGGGGAGAGGTCTGAAGGCAAACCACTGAAGTAACTTTTGCCACCATTTGGGAGATGTTCTAGTAAGTGGACAGCCAAAGCAATCACTTGTTTTTCATGCACAAAGTAGCTGGCAACCTCCCAGAGCAATGACTCATCACTTTTCAGCAGTATACCCTTCTCTGCCACGGTAAGCGAACCAGTATGACTTGTGCTGTCTGGAGATTCTGTGGCAAAATATATACAGTACGTTGAAGTCAACACCCTAAGGTAAGTGTACAACAAACACATCTGATATAACCCACATGCTACCGGTTTCACTGCACACTGAAAAAACATGACCAACTGCTAAATGCTGACACTTGAAGAACTGAACTTGAACGCTAGTGGTAGAAAGCAAACCTGTTAGTCTGACTTTGGGTCTGGTACACTGGTTTAGTCAAAGACCAGAAGCTTCCAGGCTGCTAATACAGCTTTCCACGATACAAATACACTGAACTTCGAGTAACTACAGTCACGGTGGAATTTTCTACACCCTCTCCATGCATTTCTCTGCCAACCTGCACGGCAGTGACTCAACAAGTTTTTTAAGGATTATGTTTAAATCACGTAAGCTTAATCTGACATGGTCAGGTTTATCATATTGACTAACTGCAACAGATACACACACACACACACACATACTGAGGGAGAGAGAAGCCACTTATGCAATGAATGCTGCAATTTCAAAGCTCCCTGATTATAACTGTTAAATTCTTGCAGCACATCTCGCTGGGTAATAACTAAAGCTCAACACCAACAAGTTCTTCCCACTCCAGTGACATATTTTTACGTGAACGTTTCAAGCAAGTCATTTCCAGCGAGTCACCCTTAAAAACTCAAGGCTTCGTCACGTTGAAGGGACAGCAATTGTAGACCTTCCACATGTAGGCGTAGATATATGCCAGACGAAATGTGATACGTGTTATGTACTGGTGTGCTAATAATGGGAACATGGTGATGTGGTGTGAGTTTATGGTGTGTTTGTGGAGTGCTGTGGTCATGTGTCCTAAATAAACTGATGAAAATGATAATGGTCATTGAGAGCGTGCATGCAGGATTGGATACACTGGCAGTGAAGCCAGAAGAGTAACCAGGAGTACAGGTGGTCCATCACTCAATTACACTCGGCATGCTGTGACTGCAAGAACGTTTGCATCAGAGAAACCATCAGCATGGCCAAAACAAAGACTCCTGCATGCATATGGCACATACTAGGAGTGGTGACTCTGACAAGTCATGGTACCATTCCATGCCCACCAAGGATACCCATTGGGAACCAAGTGTTGTAGCTAAATGAAAACGACATCAATTGTTGTAGGGTAACAGAGATCTAGATGCTTACTATTACCAAACTACACAAGATCGACAGAAGCATGGATCAAGTTCTGTGACTGGAGCTAAGTGACACTTCAAAGGATCCTGTTCTTATCAATGGACTGAATAAAACGACAAAATCGTAATCCACCACCAAAGTGCATCAAACTCATGTCACATCACCAGCTGGTGCCATCCACGCTCCAGGCCCATTATTAGCACACCACCTACACATAGCACACATGGCATAACTGTGCATGTTTTTTTTCTTTGCAATTCTTGACACACTTGGTCGGGTTACTCCAGTATACATCTCTCTGCATGCTGAAGTTGTAGATTTACAATTGCTGTCTTTTCAACCTATCAATGAAACCCTGAGATTCCATACGTTGCTTCCTTTAAACATATACTGGAGTGTGAAGAACTTGTTGAAACAGATAAAGTTATGACAACATACTTTTTCAATCCGAAATAAGTTTGGATTAGGGTGCTCCGTTGGGTTAAAACAAAAAAAAAACAAAAAACGATCAGTATGCATGCATGCACACCCACAATTGCTGGCACTGGCAGGCAGCAGCATAATACTACAATATACTACTGATTGCCACCTACATGAGGTAAGAGCCCAGGTAACTGGATGTCAACAGTAAATATATATGTTTACCTGCGACTTACCTGGTTAGCTGCACATATATGCACGCAGCCTACTGGTTTGCATGCCTTCATGGGAGCAACTCAGTAATTATAACTCTCACCTGGTTGCACGTTTGCCCTCCATAACATGAGACAACAGGTGGCAACGGGTCAACTACTGTGCTGTATTACATCATGGTTGACGCCTTGCAGGCGTTGTGCTATGTGATAACATATTAGATGAAGAACAACACAGTCTGGAACAAACAGAACAGCATGTGTTGTTGACTAGCAGGGTGGTTAACTTATCCACGTTTTGCTGATTCCGTCCATTCTCCTCCATAAGTAACAACACGCCAAAAAGATATGCAACAGTGTTACCATGGATATACACACGCCAATGAGAATGTTCAAATTCTGGAGCTTGAGGCCAGTGTGCATGTTGCCATAAACTGGCACTGGCCACCATTGAGCTCGTGGCACTTCGGTGTGATCGTAATTCGAGTTTTTCCAAAGAGAGTCACAAACACAGACCTCTGTTTTTTTTCTTTTCTTTTTAATGGTGTTTCAGGATTTAGCAGATGCTTCTTCTGATTTTGAAGACATTCTACATCTGGTTGTAAAAGGTGCCTATGTCACCACCAAAATGGTGGCAGGACTGGGTTTGAGGATACTACATTCGGTTATGTGAATGAACTGGTACCTGTGGCGCTCCTGGACTCATGATCAGCTGCCCTGCCTGGGCCCTTGTGCCCAGGTTGAAATGTTTATGTAAGACCGAATCACACTCAATAAATCAATCAATAAAAGATTAGCACATAAATAATAACAGTCACTGTGCTGAGCTGTGAGCTGGTGTAACCATGGTGACCACGGATTCGGTACATGTACTTGGTAGATCCTCAGACCCGGGGGGGGGGGGGGGGGGGGGGGGGGGGGGGG
>JAOWAW010115078.1:0-13174 GCA_028565695.1 Nicola tetela
CACACACACACACACACACACACACACACACACACACACACACACACACACACGGACGAAAATATATATTAGATATTGTGAACTGCGCTTGTGACCGACTTATGGGCTTCTGTTTACGGAACCACTAACTTACCCCTGAGCTTATCAGGTGAATTTGTCTTCACTTGAGGACCGTTGGGTCTGTTTGATAACTTCAAATGGCTTTCTTCACAAACTCTCTAGTCTTGTATCGAGTACTACCCATTAGTTTGACGGCAAAGCCTGCACTTGTGACAAGTGAGATCGATTTAGTGTACCAGTCAGCTGTTGCTTAGCGGCTCATGAACGCTGCATTGGTTCATGAACCAGCGTTATCTGATTTAGGAATCCGTAGCAACGCGGTAATTATAATTCAACTTGCCTGAACGTGACACAACGCAGTAATAATTATATTCCTCTCGTGAACTCACATCAATGGGTGAAAAAGAGTAAATGAAATGTTGGCATTGCCATGCGTGCTACCCGACATTGCAAAGAATTGTCCTTCCTCGCCAAGATGCTATTGAATCATCTGGGATCCGCGAGTCAACACAAAGTTCCTCAAGATGCACAGTGGGGAAGCTACTCCAAACAGTATGCTTCAAACTTGAAGATGGTTAGTAAACATTGTCACTAATACAGAAAATCTAATACATACATGAGCAGGGAATGTTACTTGAAAAGAATAATATTTTAAATAGCCGGTTAGGTTGTCATGATTAAGAGTTTATGATTGGAGCTTTTTTGCTACTATTGATTACTGTAGCCATAGTTGTCAGGGAGTTGGTTGTTCAGATTCGGGTTCATTTCTTGCTACATTAGCGCTGGCAAACGCGCTTCCTGGCTCTACTCCGAAATGAGAGGCTACAAGAATGGTCGCTGGGTTACTACGATGACCAGGACCTGACAAGTCTGAAAGGGAAGGTACCCTTATCAATGCGGACCCAGTTGTATCAAGTACATCTGACTGGCCTGAGCAATTGGCAGCCGCACCTGTTCATGTTTGCTGTACAGCCAATGTTCCCTGGCAGAACCTATTACTTTGCGTGTAAAACAGAGTAAGTCACAGTGACTGAACAACCTGTAGTTCATATATATACTGTTCCTGTGGCCCATATGGGTACTCCCAATGTATCGGTGCACTGATGCAACTGACAATTGAATCTTCAAGTCATTCCTTTTTTAGAAACTGATACTTTTATAGCACTTACTGCAAGCTAAATGGTGCAATCAAATATCTGGCTTTTGATCTGACTGTTAATGTTTTAACAGAGAGCAGCGGGACAGTTGGCTTGAAAAGCTCTCCTCCGTTTTGCAGGTGCACGTGAGTGTACTCACTTGCTCAGCAAGTTAGGGAAATCTAGAGCTGTTTGAGAGGCATCAGTGTGGGACATAGTTCCAAGTGTACAATCACTGACTCCAGACATGAGCAACAAAACGTTTATATGAAGTTTCAACCTCTAATTTGTCTCTCAGGTAAATGTCAGTGACTGTACCCTTGAACTCTTGATCTAGAACTACTTAAGAATATCTAATATTGAAATTTTGCTGCAATTTGTACTGTGCTGAATAAGAAGTACACGAGCCCATCATTGGTGTGGGAGTTTGAACATCTTAAACTTAGGCCGGTGGAAAAACAAGGGATGTTGGGGTATTACCATTATAAGCTTCATGGCCCTAATTGTTGTAGAGCGCTATCATTTCTAAGCTAGAATAAGGTCAATTATTATGTTTGATGGAGCTTTCTTTATGTCAGTGGTGGATTCAGAGGCCTGGGAGGCATGGGGGAGGGGAGCAATGTCCCCCTCTCTTCATCAGCCATTCCAATACTTTTCAACAGTATAGTCTTTACTTTGCTTGTCAGCATTACAGGCTGGCTGTTGTGTGTTCAGAGGCATACAGAACTTCTGAAGAGTACAGGCACATTGCAAGTTGCAGACTGAGTGCAGCTCTTGTTTGTGCATGATGATATGCCTCAGCATATTCCAATTTGTTAAAACGTTTTGTAATGATAAATTACAATTTTCCTCATGGGAGGTCCCTCAGACCCAGGCCTTTCAGAGTCTGTTTCCCCTCATCAGCTCCAGGCCTACCTGGATCTATCACTGTATGTGTTGTACAAAATGGTCAAAACATATTGATTATCAGAAAAATGATTAGATAAGGATCGACAAAACAAAGTTAATAACTCACAATGAGCAATAGGGAAAGGTAAATAATATAAGAGGTTCGATAATAAGGCTACACAATTGATAAATTGATTTACGTACCTGCTTGATGGTAAAGGAACTACTTTAAAAGCAGGATTTTGTAACGATCTTTTACAAAAATTTCAAATTTCAGCAACTTTGTGAATTTCTTTTTGTAATTATGGGCAAAAAAGTCAGTTGATCATGATAACCAGTGCCTGTGATGAAGGCCCGGGCATGAGGGCAAGCCAGCAAAAAGGTGTCTGAGCTGGTTCACGACAAAGCCTTTATGGTTGTTTCATAGCATGTCATGACCATTGGGAATGGTGTGACACGATGCGAGTAGCATGTTGTGATTTCAAGTATCCATTTTAGTGAGCATCTAATTTTAGTGAATATGTTCATTTCACAAGTATTGCAAAAATAAGAACATGTTTTTCTCTTTTTCTCTCTCAATTCAGGTGGAGGTCATCTGCCATTCTGTCAAACAGCTCCCCGGATCAAAAGCATGTAAGTTCTAAATAACTTTTGAATAGTGTTGGCATGCAGGTTAAGAGATTGTGCAGTTGGTAATCCTAACAGGAACATTGATTATCAATATTATTTCGGCACACCTAATTGTTCTGTGTGCATGTGAGGAGTTGGTCCTCCAGAAGTGACAGTTGAGATATTTGGGGAACAGGACTGCAGTTTGGTGACTGTTGTGGCCATTCATAACCGCAGAAAGGAATCTTGCCTGCAATGCCAACTGACTCAGTGCATCAGTTTACAGCTGATGTAACACTGTACACTGGTGTAAACATGTTCAATTCTAATGCAGTACCTCTGTGTGGGAGACATAAGTGAGCTCAATCCACTCCATGAGGTCAAACTATCAAGATAACCTTAGTTACTGCACTGCAAACTGCTCCAGCCTTGGTTACATATTTCTCACTTCCACAGGCCGGACTTGGAAAAGCGCCTGAAAAATTGGGACTGGAATTCCCAAAAATTTATTCTCAGCTTTGTGGTATGCATTAGGGAAGTATGTCACTTAGTTCAGTCTTCTGCCCAGGCCAGGCTGACAACCATGTTCACAGCTTGCATCTGGTGTGACTCTCTGTTGTGCCCCAGCAGTTGTCTCATAACAACTGCAGACATGATAAGAACCGGATAAGCTAGGGTTCTACAGAGGCTTTGGGTGGGATTGGAATTTCCTTCTAGAACGTACTGAAAATACCGACAAGAAGAGTGTTAAGGTTGTTAGATAGGGCATTGGCTTTTAACCTTTCCCATTAGGTGGGATGCTGTGCTCTGACCTCAAGTTATCTAAAAACATCACGTGGATTGATAAGTTACACTCTCATTCTTGTTGTTGATGATGTCATTCTTGTTGTTGATGATGTCATTCTTGTTGTTGATGATGTTGTTCTTGTTGTTGAGGATATCATTCTTGTTGTTAATATGATGTCATTTATGTTATTGATTATAACATTCTTGTTCTTGAGGATGTCATTCTTGTTGATAATGTCATTGTTGTTGTTGGTAAATTCATTCTTGTTACTGATGATGTCATTCTTGTTGTTGATGATGTCATTCTTGTTGTTGATGATATTGTTCTTGTCGTTGATGATGTCATTTATGATATTGATTATAACATTCTTGTTCTTGAGGGTGTCATTCTTGTTGATAATGTCATTGTTGTTGTTGATAAGTTCATTCTTGTTACTGATGATGTCATTCTTGTTTTTGATGATGTCATTCTTAATGCTTGAACGATCCTGCAGCTGACTGGGTAGTCATGACATAACATGAAGAGGATTTCCCAGCACACACAGGCTGGCGAGCTGCTTAGGCCCTCAGTAAGAACATGGGCCACTGCTCTGTCGGACCATTTAATGCACCTTAAATTGTTGGCACACATATGCAGCACATACATATTACATAGATACATGTTGTCACATCTTGTACAGTTTAATTTGGACACATATTGCACAATAGTATATGTATCTCTAGCCTTCTGTCCTGCCTTGTCTTTTAATAACAGATGAAGCCAGAGGCATTTCTGGCAAGACATTTCACGAAAAAAGGTTCTTGTGACTGGTGTGGTGGGAAATCATCTTCATGTGATGTTATTCCAGTTAATTGATGTTGAGAGTGCATTACCTCATCAGCATGGATATACAAGAAAATGACATTTGTGTTCTTCTTTTCTCATTTTCTGTTAGCTCTCGGTCGGAAGGTGGCCATTTCGGTATGAAAACCAGATGTTGTAAACACAAAAGTGTGTTGTGAATAAGCATACACATGTAGCTCTAGGCTCAGTTGATTTCAACTTCCTCAAGAATAAACAGTGGCCATTGCTGAAGCTGGGATGCAAATTGCTAACTTCAAATTCACAACTTTTTTAATCCATTTTTTGAGTTCCTAGCCAGAAGGCTTTCCAACTCTTCTGTGCTTGTAAAAAGTAAAAAGGGGGGACTAACTTGACACAGAGCACACTAGATTCATGGCGCCCATCATGGTCATGATTGACTCGTTGCAATTTGCATGGTGATATGTACCTGAAACAAAATAATAACCACAGACTATGAAATATCTTCAAATCATATGGAGATTAATTAATGCCATCTGAAGATGAGCTCTTCAGCTAGACAGTTCTCAACTATCTCTATTTTGTCCTTGTAGCTGCCAGAGTAGGTGGCTTAGTTTTATGCCATGCAGAATGTGACTGGTAATCATCTCCTCAAGCACATAGCAATTTTTATAGCTTGTGATGAACAACAACAGCAGCTTGAGCATTATTAGATGGCTGTTTGTGTTCTGATCTCTCTTTTCAAACTGTTTGAAAGAAGACTCAATGCATGTTGATGTTTGTTCATCTTCTTGTATTTTTTTTTCAATAGCCACTTCCAACAAGCCTCACAGCTTCCCAAGCCCCCTCATGTCTGGATCCACAAAAAACAAATTCCTTGCCAATCTCCTCCTGCTTCAGTGTAAGCCGAAAACATTGTTAACAAATTTGAATGTAGGTTTCTACCTATTGTGCTAGCTTTGGAACAGAATTTTCTCTTTAAATTCAAATTCAACACAGCAAAAATCAATTACAGAATGCCATGTGGGCCAACATTTAAATCATACAAAGTTGTATAAATATTGCTACAATGCAGCGCTAGCTAACATCTCAATGGACATAGCCTTGGGACTTCAGAACTGTTGCTACACAAAATTAAAGGAGGGCTAAAAGTTTACATCTTAAATTCTTACACAGTTCTGCTGCTTTTGTGACATTGCTTCCCATGGCCATTCCTGTCCTGTACTTGTATTAATTCAAATTGTACCATTTCCACCTTCTTTTAATTTTCTGCTTCACGTGGAATCATTGTATTGGGTCAATGATGGCCATGTCAATAGCCTCTTTTAACAGCTATGTCTAGGTATGCTTCTTTTTCACAAACTTTTAACAGATTGGTCATGGAAATCTCAACAAACGCCACAAACACCTCAATGTCACTGTCATATCATATGGTGGCTTTCCCTGAACTTAGATTAACTGATGCTAAGATTAGGATCATGCAATTCTCTGTTCAGGGATGTATCTAGAGAATGGTCAAGAAGTATCCCTCATGCATCTACTAATAATAACTGTTCAACAGTACACTTTAATTAACTTTTTCTTTTCTGTGTAAATTGTGCATGGGGGCTTTGTTATAAGGTCTGTACACGCCAGGCTGTCAGCCATCTTCACACAGCTGCCTTGGCCGCAATATGTATAGATTCATAGCCAAGACTGAGGTCGTGACTGGCAAATCACAACCCGAGCCGCACAGCTGCAAGGGATGTGATGCAGCTGGTTGTGACCGAGTGCCAAGGCTATGAATGTATTTCTCACAACCTTGTCACAACCTTGAAGTGCATGGGTAAGGGGTTGAGATGAGCAGATGGTGCATGCGTAAGGGGTTGAGATGAGCAGATGGTGCATGGGTAAGGGGTTGAAATGACCAGATGGTGTGTGGGTAAGGGGTTGAGATGACCAGATGGTGCGTGGATAAGGGGTTGAGATTGGAAATTCACAACCTCTTAGGAGATAGGCAGTTCGTATGGGTGACGTCACGTGAGTTGTGAGGATACCTAAGCATTTGACATGGCTAGCACAGAGCCTGCGCTGTGGAAATGTGTCCTTTGCACCTGCTAAGTACGATATTCTGATCCAGCTTTCTGCATCCTTAGGAATTTTTTCATGCGGTTTTCACCAAAAAGGTAGCTCCTCTCCCTATTCATGAGATACAGAAAAGGAAAAAATTTCAAATGCAGTCCAGGAATTTAGAGCAACATAGCTTTACAGAGTAACAGCGTAACAACAAGCCATTTGTTAATAGGTAAAAAGAGGATGACAATAAGAGGCATCAAACAAAGCTAAAGGATGTCTTATCTCTCTGTGGCCAGAGAAATTTTAGATCAGAAGAGACAAAGGAAACAGTTAAACTCTTGCTATTTTATTTTTCTTCATACTGCCTGATGTTTTTTGACCAGTCTTCAGGAAGTGGCTTTCCCTCTCCTCCACATAGAGACCCTTACAGTCTCACATGGCAGGGGACTATAACAGTAAGTTCAATTGTTGAAGATTACTCTTGTAAGAACATTAATATTTTTTTGTCGGTGGTCATTGCAAAATGGTCACTTGAATGTTTAACAGAAATGAGAAGCTGTTGTGTTCTTTCTGCACACTTGTTAAGATGGAACTATTTTGTGGTTTCACAGAGTGTCGCTCCACGTCACTATTCACGCTCCAGAGGGGGTGAGTCAAGGTTGCCGTGCACTCTCCAGCATGCATATGGGAAAGTCATTGTATTGATTACTTGTAAAATTTTGCTACAGGCTATCTTAAACTTGCAGGTTCACGTACGCAGGCACATGCATGCACAAAGTTGTTTATTGGACAGATCCCTCTTGGTATGTGTCAGCACTTCAGTTTCCCAACCCTACCTGTTTGCAGCTGGAGTTCCTCAAAGTCATAATTAGGAGCGATCCTGTTTCTGGTATTTATTAGTGACTTTCCTGATCATAGAAGTACTCCAGAAGAGCTATTTGCTAAGGCTAGAACGAATATTCGAAGGTTCGATTGTTCATTCGTTGGGGGCATGGAAAACGAAACTTTGTGCCTTTCAAGAGGTGACGAACCTTTGTGAATGCATGTAGATCGATCTCAAAAGTTCCGAAGACTCCACATGCTTCTCCACACGGTAGATACACACACAGTCACTAGCACTAGATCTACAGTACAGGCCTACAAGGTCAGCGCCCCATGCACATGCATGTCGACTTCTCATGCGTATGACACATGTCACATGGTTGCAACATCATCACAGAGCTCAATGTAGTGGGGGTGGTGCCTGCAGAAAGTATCATGATAATAATGTAGTTCTGCGCATGCAAATTTGTGCTTGTAGATTTATCTGTCACAGTTGATGACCGGAAGCGGGAAGGCGATCTGTTTTCACTTGGAGCCATGTTGGGAAGAAGCTTTTGAAGGAGCTTAACTGGTCATCACCGGTGTCAAGAAATCACTAGCATGACTTTATTTAGTAATATGTTACAAACTCGTCCTCCTCTTTTGTCAGAATATCCGGTTTCATTTGCCCATGTTAAAGTTTACTGCTCTCTCCATAAAGCCTACCAACTTCTTCTCTCCAATGCAAGGCCCACTCGGTATGTTGAGCCTTTCTTTCTCAGTTATCCTATTATGAGGAACTGGCATATGTAGAGCATTCAGTCATGACCACTACCAGTGGGCAGTTTTGAAGAATATTGTCACTCATACAAGTTTAACACAAGCGCTAATATCTCTGTTTCATAACTTAGAGCTTGTGCTGTATCTCTGATTTTCTGTGTTTTGCTTTTGTTTTTCATGGAACTATTTCAGGGAGATAGACCCACTGGTTAGGGTAAACACCCTATTAGGGAATCCATAAATACATAAAAACTAATGCTGGGTCGAGTCTGTTGGGTACCCGCAAGATCCGTAGGTTTTTCAGGTAATCGGCTTCTGTTAATGATTTTGGGAACTCGGTCGAGCAATCATAGATTATATTTACATATATTTGTAGGCCTAGTAAGCCTGTGGTAGTAGATCTACTGCTCCATTACATAGGTTGACGTTCGACGTAGGTCTACAGCATGCTACAGCCTACAGTATAGATCGCACACTGAAGTCATCGGCAGCCAGGTCAGCTGTTTCCAACTGCTGCTGCTGAATAGCATAGCCGGCTATGCCTTTAGATGCATGCTGGGTGCATTGACTGACAGTTTTACTGGGCAAAATGCCCTGGCAGACTACGGTCATAACATAAAATTGCATAAGACGTTTCAATTTTAATGTTGCAATTGCAATACCAGTTGCAGGTCAGGTGCCTGCGGGACCCACGAGTTTGGGCGTTATATATGATACTTGCCCGATGGGCCCACTTCTCATAAAAACGCGCACACATATGCAATGTGCATGAACACATGCTAGCACGTATCCCTCTCTCACACCCCTAACCCCCCCACATCCGCATGGTGCATGCACACACACACGCACAAATGCACGCACACACAAGGAGAGAATGTGGCTCTGAGCAAATGACTCAGGAATATGCCTCTGTTTGTTGACTGAATTCTTCTACTCAGGCTCTGATCCATCCATCGACAGTGGATATCCTGAAAGTATGAGGTCACATCAGTATCAGTCAACAGCAGAACAAGCCCAAGAAACACCACATCTTCGTGCACAGGCCACGCTGTGGTCAGGTAGTTCATTTGAGCCAATGGATGGGTCTGTTTGGGGATCATTCATGCCAGAGCGCCGTGATAGTTTGCAGTCAATTCCAGAAAGCATCTGCACAGTGCGTTCCTTTTCACAATCGGATGCAGGCTGTACTGAAGAAGAACTCCAGCACGAGCTACAGCGTATTAACTTCTCAGCTGACCTCTATTCAGCAAGTGAGTACACCATTAAAAGGATGAAACAATCCCAAACACAGGAATGAAGAATTATCTCTTCTTGATGATGAGCAGTACAATTAGACAGTTAAAATTCTTGTGCATATACCACTATGTGCTGAAATTATTCTTTCTCACTTGGCCTGCTCTTCATTTTCAAGGGTTCATGTTCCTCTGTGAGCATTGACATCCGATTTTCCCTGTGGTTTAGATGAAGATGGTCTGCCCAATGTCACTGCAAACCAGGAGGTAGGTGTAAGGGAGTGCAGAGCTCTGCAAAAAGCACCTTCTGGGAGCATTTTGATTTCCTGTAGTGCATGTGCTCAGCCAAATGAGACAAAAACCTGTTACAAGTTTGCACCGAAAAGACAGAGCTACTAAACTGTTGTTTGAACATCTCAAGTCAGGTTTGCAACAGTTTTTTTTCTCTAAGCCCTCTCACTGTCAACTGATACCAATCACAAGTAAACAAAGGAAATTAATTGCTGTCGTCAGGCCCATAGGGGCTGAGGAGGGCTCCACAGACGATTAATTTGTGTCCATCTGTCTGTGTGCGTGTGTGTGTGTGTGTGTGTGTGTGTCCGTGTGTCCGTCATGCTGCAACCATTACTAGCCAGTGCGTGCTAATCACGTCTTTTTCCCAATCAAAATACATGGTAGGAAGGCGTACATACTTCAACTGAGCCATGCAGTGCAGCTGCAGCTGTTTGTAATGTATGCCATGAGCCGAGGTGTACCTTTCTAAATACATTGCCAGGGAAAACCTTTCCAAAGCCATGTGAAAAAAAGGAAGAGGAACAAATTCTAGATGCCAGGGAGTCCCAGGCCCGCTGCTGATTTGATTGCAGCTGTTGCCATGAGCTCTGAACTTTTGAAAGTGTTTCTCTCTGATATCAATAGCGATAGAGAGTCTCGGACCCACTGCTGATTCAATTGCAGCTGTTGCCATGAGCTCTAAACTTTTGATGGATAGGGCCACATGACTCATGCAGTTGAATGCATGCAGGGGGATTTGGTTCCACCAAGCTGCAACTTTTCCAGCATGCCGACACTGCGTTTAGTGCACGTTGGTGTGTTTTAGTCGGTTCTTCAAGATCTACATGGTAGACTGCATGATGAGCATGAACTTAAGGAACTCTGTCACTGTAAACACAATTACAACAATCGTTTGTCCCAACCAAAGCAGCTTAGCTGTGTTGCAACTTGTAGCAACCACGTCCTAGTCCTGTATGCAATGTAGAGCTTCAATGAGTGCTTCAATGTGGACTTTGTGTGGCATTAGGCATCCGCTATATGTAAACCATATGGCCTGCGATAGCTCCATGTGGATGCCACTTGTTCACATTAATATCTTCAAGATATTGCAGGTGTTCTTCAACTAATTCTAATTGATTTTTTTCTCTACAATGACATAATGCTTCAATGTTGGAAATGCTGTTTAGGCCACCTGTGACCTAAATCAACAGGCTGTAGTAGCCAGTGCAGCATTTGAATTCCAGTATGACAAATCTGTGTTTTCATTTTGTTATGTCTGCATTGTTATAGCCACTGAGACCATCACCACTGTCTGCACCTCCACCACCACCACTACCACCACCACTGCCATCACCACTGCTCTTCCCACAAAAGCTGGTGTCCTGTGAAGCTCCACTCCAATCAGCTTCAAAGAGCAATGGAGGAGAGGCAGGCAGCAGCTATCACTGTGAAGAGGATGACCAAGGGAACATCCTTCCTGAAGAAGTTGTGAGTGAATTATATATAAACTTCTCAATCAGAAAGCTGTTTTTAATTCATGTGTTTACCAACACTTGTAAATATAGAAAATACCCCAAACCACTATGTCTGGGATTACCGGTGCTTGTAAAAAGTGAATGAAAATTGACACATATTTATCCATGGGGATAAAAGAGCCTAGCTGCAGCCTTTCGTCCAAAGTGAGTTCGGTGCTTTCTGCTAAGAAGTTTCTCACATGGTCCAGTAATACAATGAAGAAAACTTTAAAATCTAAACCCATGGCCAAGATATGACAGATTAAAGTTGAAACATCACCTAGACAAAGTATGGAATGCCTGTAGTTTATAAGCCACTATTATCTCAATATGTAGCCAGCCTGTAATTCATTCCTTTTTGTGCTAGCAGCATCAATATTAATTATTTCTGCTGTAAGTGTCTAAGGCATACTAATGATTGTCTGCACATAAAGAGGCACTACAGTGGTGAGACAATCTGCTTGTTTGTTTTCAGATATCCGAGTGTAACTCATACAAGGGCAAGGTGTATCTATGTGAAGATGACCTCAGGTTTGTTGGTGAAGATGGTGATGTCCTGCAAACCAGCAATACCACTGTCACTATTCAACCAGGGACATTCCCAGAGGCACATCATGTCTGCCTGGAGTCTGCTGCTCTGCATGAAGATGCACATAATGACAACACAACTGCCAACATCAGCCCTGGCCACATGATTTCCCTCCTGTCTGAGATGACTGATTTTGATAGTTCAGGGACATGTTCAGAAAATGTTCAGCTTCCTCAGCCGGTCCTTATTTGCACACCAAAGCCCACGGGACTCTCTACTTCCGGAGACTCAGATTTACGCTTGCTAAGAAGTTCACCAGATCAGCCCCAATATTGGGTCGATGTCACAAATGATGTTGGCATGACGATTCGCCAGGATGACATGATTGAAATCTCGACAACTCGCTTGGGTCACTATGCCAGCATGTTGGTACAAAAAAGGTTGGCAGACCTGAAGTGGCCAATCGAGAAACTCTCTGAAAAGGTAGCTGGCCAGTTGTTTTCATGTGACCTCACAATTCTTGCACACTACAGATCTGACAGTGCAGGCCTGCCAGCAGTGCTGATTGTGACCGTTTGTGAGACAAGTGACGAATGCCAAGTGAAGAAAGAAGCCTCAGAAAATGGCCTTATTGAGGCTGAGTGGCATGGCAGACACCAACACTGTCAGTTCACCATCAGGCGTTGCCAACAGTTTATGGTTAGGGTGGACAGCCAAAGCAGCAGTTTCTATTTTTGTGGAAAGAACAAAACCATGAAAACATTCACCGAAGCGTCTTACTTGGCCTCAACCTGCACACAACATGGTGGTCTTGACTTCAGTACAGTTGTGCAATGCTCACCGACTATCGAAACTTGTCTCATCGACATTGAGGCCACGCAGTTGTCAACTCCAACTGGCATTTTGCTTGGCAAAGGGACCTTTTGTCTACAACACCGAGTAAGCAGTCAATGTTATACCAAATGGCTGCTCTTTGAACATGCATGAGCTGCACAATTATTAGCCTGAACTATTATATAATTATGTTTATTCACGGCAAGCACAGTGCTACAAAATAAGGAAAGTACTTGGGAGATCCTGACTGGGTTGTCATAACAAGAAGAGGATTTCAGCACACCAGTCAAAATAGACTCTTTCATGAGACATTTTCCAAGAAATGCCTTTGGCTTCATCAGTCATAAGAAAGACAAGGGAGTACAGGCTAGAGATACTTATACGATGCATGCAGCAAATGTCTGTCGCAAGGAACACAATGATGTGATTTGCCTTAGTCTTTGAGCTGCCAGAGATGCTCCCAGAGGGGAACACAGGCCAGCAAGCCACTTGGGCCCTAGCAAGAGCATGGGCCACTGCTCTTCCAATATGATTAATGCACTTTAAAATCGTTGGCACACACATACAGCACATACATATATTAGCAAACATGTTACATAGAAACGCATTGTTTCATCTTGTATGGTTTTGTCATCTGTAGTAACATGCATTCACACTCTCTTCATGATAGTCTAAGTATCTCTAGCCTTCTGTATACTCACATGTCTTTCTTATGACTGGTGAACCAGATGCATTTCTGGTAATACATCTCACAAAAAAGTTTCTAGTGACTCGGTTGCTTGGAAATCTTCATAAAATGAAGAATTTTCTGTGAAAGTGTGTTATATGTGTGTGTGTGTGTGTGTGTGTGTGTGTGTGTGTGTGTGTGTGTGTGT
>JAOWAW010115089.1:9274-24673 GCA_028565695.1 Nicola tetela
AGAGGGAAATCAAATGGACCAATTACCTGCATCGTACCATGGACCAATTGGCATATATTGAAATCTCGAACAGAAAAGGGCTCATGGCCAAATAAACAAAGATGACTGTTTATGATCATTTCATAGGTATATTACTTCCTCGGTTGCCGCCAAGCCTGGTGTTGAGGGTCATTTTTAAAATACGTCAGTTCCCTTTTTTGTTATAAAAATACGTTAGTTCCTTTTTCTTTTTTATGACAAGACCCAGTACAGGGATCCTTTCTTCTTTTTGTACTCCCTGCAGGCTCTTCTTTCTGTGTACTTTTGTCTTTTCACTTTTTTTCCAGGCCAGCCTTCCACATTTACACTGAATACCTTGTAGAAATCTACTTCCTTTCTGCATTTTATGAAGCTCATTTTATCCGAGTTCGTTTCTTGGGCAACTCTCTTCCCAATTTTCTAATAAAAAGTATTGTCATCAAGCCAACAAATTGGTATGACATATTCAGATAAACACCTGTCCTCCGTCCTGACTGTTAAATGTCATGGGGCCGCATATGCGCAAACTATTACTATCTGCGCATGAAGCGAGCGAGTCTCATCGTCATTGCGAGGTAGCAGGCGAGTTTCAGTCGTGTCTGTTTATATATCGTGTACAGCTGTCGTATATCCCCGGTGAACACTGCTTTCTTGGGGGCTACTAAGATCCATGCGCACTCCACACTTCGCTCGCTCGGCCGCATGCGTGTATTACTTTCCAGTTGTCGAGCGAGGCAAAGCGAGCGAGGCGTATGCCCATGGCGAGGTGGAAGGCGACTTTCAGTGGTGTTTTCTCATAATACGATGCCGGGCGATCATAAGTCTCGCTCGCTTCGCCGCATACATGTGTGTACTTTCTAGTATATTTAGTATATCTAGCGACGGTTGAGGCGCTAGGCGGATATTGTGTTTTCGGGAATTAGCGCCGAACGAAAAATAGCGCCTGACTGAATTTAGTGCCGCAGTTTTCTACTCTAGGATGACCTGAAGCGCCTTACTATTGTTAGCGCTGCGGCGTTTATCAACGTACAAGTAAAAATATCAGCGAGCGTCCTTGTGCTGTTGTGTTACGAATGTGCGAATAAAAACTGCTTTATTGCACATAATATCGCGTTCCTTGCCCTTTCATTGTAAATAAGTTGTGAACAACACAAGTACCAGGTATTGGTTTACACTTATTCATGTACCAAAGGTTGAGTTTGTAAAACTTGCCTCGTTTCTCATGATCTCCCATGGTGACATGCATTGATATGTGGGACTAGCCGCCTCTCTGAAATTAGCGCCTAACTTGAATAAGCACTTAATTTTCCGAAGGTGGAAAAACACCAAGCACCTCGGCCCTTATTGCCTAAAATATGGCATGTATACTACTGTGACTTAGGCATTGGATCTGACGGACATCCGCCGACTGTCGATGTTGCAGACATTTTGCTCCACCTTTCGATGGGGGTAGAAAGGGGCTTTCAGGACCTGGAACAGTCCCGCCAGGGCTGGGGAGAGCAGGGAATATGTCTTCACGCGCAACCGTTTTCACAAAGTCGCCCACAGCGGTGTCAGCGGACCGCTCAAATTGACCAGCGACGAAGAAGCGCTTAGCGAATACGGCTTGACGAAAGTCATTCCTAATTACCGGTAAGTGCACAGTTACATGGCTGATCTGCCGGTTTTAACATGCAGAATTCAAACTGGGTGCATGGCAATGAAGACGTAGGCCTGGTCGACATGCTCTGATATCTCCTGAGAACCTGCATGTGCTAGCTAGACACTACAACATGGCAAAGACCGACGACACACCATGCTGATACGTTGACATCCCCAGCGACCTGAGCTCGAGCTAGATTAGGAACCATTAGAATCAGACTAATACTCTTATACTTCTATGGTTACTATTATTTAAGAAAGACCATTCACGCCAGGGGAATCATAACCAATCATTTTTCTCCTTTTGGCGGATTAGTCGAGCAGTTAAGAATGTACGTGCGACTTTCTTTCGGCTAGGCGCTTGGTCGCCGCAGGTTCTAGTCCTCTGTGCGCTCCCAGCCGGGGTAAAAAGGAGAAAAATTATTGTTACTCATATGTATAGGTGTTGCGCACTCAGACAAAACGGCTTCTGCGAATTGGCGTCACAAGTTGACAAACAGGTTTCCGCTTGTCTAATGCGCAGTGATGCAATAGTCCCAACGCACCCCCATTCGTGTGGAGTGATAGTGGTAAATTGGTAACTACGAGCGGTGAACACGTTCACGAGTGTCTAATGGTCCCCACTAAACCGGTAGGGTTCTGAGCTGCGGTTGGTTGCCGGCGTGCTGGTGATACTCCCGTCATGAATGGCAACACCTTCTATTTGTAAATCTGGTTGTTAATAACACTACTGCAGTTTCACTCGGTCTGCGGACTCATGCAGACGTCCAGTCTACGCTCAGCATATGTCCGCATGAGAAGGCGCGTATGAGATGGCTGGATCTTGGCAGGATAGTGGTGAATCCTCTCGTCATATGCATTAGGCAGACCCTGCTAGGCCCTATAGGTTTATCTGTTGAATTGTCGTTCAGAATCTCAGATGATCGCACAAGAGCTCCAACTGGCCAGCATATGAGCTCTCGATCTATTAATATAATTATTATCCACTGCACCCAATAGCCAAAGGCTAACGTGAAGGACGAGAACTACATACAGACCTAGAGTTAAACTTGAGGTAGAGGGCGAGGCCCGGATAATGAGTGAGCGACATGGTTAGAGGGCGAGGCCCGGATGATGAGTGAGCGACATGGTTAGAGGGCGAGGCCCGGATAATGAGTGAGCGACATGGTTAGAGGGCGAGGCCCGGATAATGAGTGAGCGAGATGGGCTAGAAATATTGACAGGCAGGTAGATAGATGGATTGGTAAGAAGACAGAAAGAAAGAGATATGATGTAGGTAGATAGATGGATTGGAAAGAAGGTTAGCCAACGTCATGGAAACGAGAAAGAAGATTTCAAGATAGAAAGAGAAGCTTTAGGAGTTGAGGGCAAAAGCAGAACAAAAAGGTGAGAGGCGCTTGAGTTCCGTCCGACTCCGTGGCTTGGGAAGATAAAGGGATGAAGAGCGGAGAGACAGTGAGCATCGCCAGTCTTTCTCTCTTCTCTGCCCTCCAATGAGCAAGAAGATAACAAACGCAGCCCATCGCGCAAGATGAAAGCCAGATGACCATTATGGCCACCTGAAGTCGCCCGGCGCTGCTCTGACTGTCTAAGCTTCCCCAGCAGATGCTAGGTTTGACGGGCCCAGACAGGCCCTGATCTAGAACTGTGCTAGAAGCTATACCAGGATGCTTTGCGTATATCTGGCGTATAGCCAGAATTAAGAAGAATGTAGCCATGAGATCATGGTATCCGGTAGTGGGCAGGACCACGCGGGGCCATGATGTTCGAGGCGGGACTCTGCATGTGGGGGCTGGAGAGACAAAGTTCGCTCCCACTGTCTCAACTTATACTAGGTCTACTCTGCGGATTGCTTGTACATGTACAAGCACCTGCACAATCCCCCTAACCTGGAGCTGTTTACATGTTTTACTACAGTCTGAACACAGGCTGTAGTAGAAGGCTGGGTTATCCGATCATGCATGAGCTGGCGGTTACAAGAGTTTCTTGTACTTGAATATGTCTTCGATACCTGGTAGATATACTTGTCAAAACTAGCATGCTACACATGCACAAGCTAGCTCTCGGGAGAACCTGACAACTAATTAATTCAAGATAAGTTCTCTTCCAACTGTCGCGAACACGCCTCGAACAGACAGAGCGCTAGCTGGACCTTCAGCTATATTCACTGGTTGTTCAGCATCTACATCTCTGAGTCTCAATTTCAGATCAGTATACCAGAGTGTTCCGAGTCTTACCTCGATCGCGAGCAGAAACTGCAGATAAGCAAAACGAACACGCCAAGGCGATCACGCCCAACAGCGAATAGCAGTGCGTAATTGGCCACATGTTTCAGGAGTAGACGTCTCCACGCAAACTACGTCACTAATGGGAGGATGAGATGAATCCAACAGCAAACAATTTGCGATGTGACCCAAACATGAAGACAACAACCGCTGATCATCAACTGACTTGCAATACTAATTTTGCAAATTCTGATGCGTCGCCTTACAAATGCCGGCGGAAAATCCCCTCGTCGGCGCAACACCATGCGCTTCGCTCCTACGGTCTTTACTACTAACTTTACTGCAAGTTAAGTCGTACGTGGAGTTACAATCTAGAGCCAGTCATCCGCGAGCAGGATCAGTGGAAGTAAAGACAGCTCAGGGAATTGCAGGTAACTGAGAAAATTCTCAGAGTCTACGCCTGTTTTGCCTCGTGCTCCGAGTCCCAACAGAGGACTGACAAAAAAAAATAGCTTGAACGGCCTGCGCCGTCTCGACCCACAAAAACACCAAGTGATTCGACTGACTACTCATGGCCTCGACAAATTGTGCCGATTTTATGCATGCAGGATCGACTCGGAGTACTCTCGGACGTGATGTAGCTCACCGTTATACACGCCTTTCTGGCGAGTTTCGTGCATTTGAAGAATTGTCAGAGCCTGGGAGCGGAACGCATCAGCTACCGTCTGGTTTCAGTCCACCAACGACATGAACGAAGCCGGCTCTTTTCAAACAGTCTTCTGTGCGCCAAGACTTACTAGTACTAGTGTGGAGGCTGAAGGTACGTTCGGCCCCTGGCGGTAGCGGCTGGCGAAAATTGGGCGGTCTTCCGTCATGATTCCGGGGTCCAGATCACTGCCCTTACATCCGGTTGAGTTGACAGCTGAAACTTGTCACTCAGCTACTTGAGCGATAGCGTCTCCACAAGGTTGACAAACACTTCGCCCAAGGCCATGAGTGCAGCAAACTCTGAATTCTTCAGAAGGATGCTACGCTACGGGAGGTGCTAAGCTGCCAAGGTGTTCACCGATGCGCGACAGCTGTTTAGCCCTTAGCTTGATACAGTTAATTGTGGTTAGTACTGGTTGCGATAGTTCAGTACAAGCCTTGAAACACTTGCAACAATAGTTGCAACTAAGTGTGTACGAGCGACTGCTTCATCAGCCATCTGCACGAAGCCCAAACGCCTTGCCCACCACATGCAACTGCAACTTGTACATGTAAAAAACTGCGACTTCACCTTCAACTTTTTCTTGCACCCTCCTTCAATGGCTAGCTGGAAGTTAACGTTGCCTCGCGGCGCCGGCCACCTATTTACGGCTGCATACCATTACAACTTACCCTACAGTGCTGCAAGCGACTCTGCTCAGTAAAAACGTCTCTGAACAGTCCTGTACTAAATTTATAAAAGCGTCTACCAAAACGCCCTTGTCTAGGCACATGCGTGAACAGCATGGAATAATACATTTTCTAGGCGAAACTGCCAAGGTAGACTACTACATATGTAGGAGCCTGAGTACTAAGGTGAGTAATCACGCTATCAAACCAATGTGTTAATTTGTTGATGCCCAACGGCGACAGGTAGTCTACGTGTCGCCGTTGGACATCGACACATGGAGAGGACTATGTAGAGGTAGACTGAGGAGACTGAGGTAGATGCATGTAGGCTACCATGCTGCAGGAAGTTAAGGATAGAAACATTTACGTATTGCAAGTAGACTACATCATGATAAGTACACCAGTGACAGACTCTACATGCACAGAATATAAAACGAGGATCCCGAAGAACCGCAGCAGATGATACTACCAAGTTGTAGTAACTACATGGTGGATCTATCCAATTTATTAATTTTATGATTTTTTTCTATTCATAGGCTTGGAAGAAAAAAGGAAAAAGGACAGGAAAAGGAATCTTGACCTTGGAATGGAACTTTTAGTGACATTTGGCTGAGCCTGGTACAAGCATCGTAGACTGGAATACGTACACAACATCCCCCTCAAAATTTTCTCTACATCAGCCGCACATGCACAGGAACACCTCAGCTGAAAATCTCTTCAACTAATTTATACACACACGACGCTCAAAATATTGAACCAACTAAATTTACACATTTGACACCTCAACGTAAAATTGTAACGTAGCTGTATAAATATGAGAGCTCCTTTGATGTTATATTGATTTACCTGAAGATAACCTCTGCAAAGAGGTCGAAACGTCTATCATTTTGTTGCTTCTGCTTGGAGTCAGTGATTGTAGATCTATTCTTGGTGTTTATTTATTTATTTATTTATTTATTTATTTATTTTGAAACACTGCTAACTGGCCTCGACGATACATGAAGTTAAAAAAAAAAGAAGACGATCGTGGTGGTAGTGATAGTAACAGCCTTGCCATCTGTGCCACCACCGCGTCTCCAGGCAACCAAGACAGCCCTGGTTTGGATGACAAAGGGAACGGTAGTAGTCTACTGGTAAATCGGCACGCATGAACTCACCTGGCGTGGAGTGACATCACCATTCAAGCCCGCGGTGATGTACGTTTGACAGTGCAATCGGGGTCAGGGATCGGGAGCGCCTACTGTGTAGACTGTTGTCATGACTTTGAATGCATGTCTTAACTGTTTTCTGGCTTCAGTAAACGTGTTTTGTTCGCATGATTCAACCGCACAGGGTCCCTGGCCTCCACCTTTACACCTCCACGAAAACGCCAAGGGAGGGTAACACGAAGAGCCGGTTTCAGACTGGTCGAGAGGGCGTCATTAGCGCCTTTAGTCACTTCTTCCTAGGGTGAAGCTGGACGCCTAACAGGTACATTTCTCAAACACCCGATGACCGACCTTGTGGCAAAGAAAATGAACAGCGAGTATTCTGTCGCGATGAACTGGCTGAGAACAACATCGTGCTCTTGCGTGCTCCGCTCGATAGTTCTCTGCATGCGCGATTCACCTTCTGCAACGCACAGAGGCCCGGACCTATTGAAGTTGCAGTACCTGTACTGGTTTTAAGCGGGATTGCAAGCAAATCCAATTGTTATTTCTTTCCTCCACAAACTACTTTAGTCATATCGATCATCTGTGCAGGTGACACAACAATGTTATGTTTCTAGTTACTATGCTTCTAAGAGTGCCTTGTCTTCTTTGTGCCCACGATACGTTTCTTCTCTAATCTGGTATTTGAGAGTTTTATTTTTTCTTTGAGTAGTAATCCTTTTAACAAGTCTGTTGCCGCAGTGTACGCGGAGGCACAGTGAACAAGAAATACTGTAGAGATAGCGACTTCGATGATATCACTCTCATGTTATCAACATCCACAAATTAGGCAAATATTCAACAGACACCAGAGTGCCGAAACTGAACAAGATTTTATTGCGGACAACGTTTCGGTGCTCTACACCATCATCAGGTCCAACAGTCATTCGAGAAAGTCGGGTCAACAGTCATTCGAGTCATTTCTTGGGATTAATCAGTTGGAATGATGAGAACGGCACTGTGAACATACATTGTTTAATTCTGCGCTGTGCCCGAGATATGTTAACAAAGAGAAGTTTTTACCTTGGCAGTCTCGTTGCAACCCTTTCTGGAAGGCCTTTGGACAGCTCAGTTGTCGAAACCGCAGCTCAACAATTACACAAATATTTTGCGGTGGAGCTCCTTATGCAAGTACTTTACAAAAGCATGTATGTACTGTGTGCCAACCGGACCAACATACACAAGAGGTACAATGAAGTCACTAGTGAGGAAGGTTACAGAGTTTTCATAATCCTGGCAAGTAGTCTGGAAACAGTAAATGTATTGAGGGAAATATATAATGCTGAGTTATGTGTGTATGTACGCGCAGAGATAGTTCGCCTATTGGTTCTATGGACAAATACAGTGGGAATTCCATCCCTTCAAAATGAAATGGTATATTGGACTATAATCTATAGGAGTTCTCCACATCATTGGAAGGTAGATAGTAAGATTGCCAATTATCTCCTGGCAGCCCTGCATACAACCAATGCAGTTAACTATACCATTTTAGGCCTATTAGATGAAGCTTTGTTGATGTGTGGGGAAGCTCTTTCAGCGCAAATTATTACTTTTGGAGAAAACTCTAACAGTGCAGCCAAGGTGCATTGCCTTATAGCTGGAATTTACCAACGTAATTTTGGGCCATCAGCAAGAAACAACTACTTGTTGGCAGCTTCACACTCGTGTTCTAAACTTCTGACAGAACCAACTGTAGAAGGAATCAAAGGGCTGTTTGCTTACTTCCAAAGCAACGACTTTTCAAATTCAATGATGTCATCATGCCTGTTGCAATTGTGGGTTTGGGTCAGCCTCTTGGGATTTCAGGTATCTAGGTGTCGAGAGGGTGGTGGTGACATTCATCTGACTCAGTGCAGAGAGTGTTTCTTCCTGCTCACTGGTTTCTGTCAACAAGCGCAGAAACGTGTTCTGGAGAAAATCAAATGCCAGACAAAATTGAATGAACTTGGTAAAATGAAGAGTCTTTTCACACTCCAGAACTTGATTGACTTATCTCTGTATGAAATGCTCTTCAGTATAATGGCTGGTGCAGGAAGTCGCTCATTAAGATCTTTACTAAAAGTTCACAGAGTAATGCAGGAGCTCAGTGTCTCCTGTCTGAACACTCTCAGTAATGAAGAGCAGCAAGAGACATTCAGCTTACAAATGAGTTTTTTCACCAGGCTTTGTAGTAGCATTGCCTTCTCTGTGGGGCATTTTGTACTAATGGAAAACTTCGCAAAGAGTCCCACTGAATGTATCAGCAAAATCGGTTCCTGTGACAATTTAGTATCACACATTAGTCAGCCACCACTACCAGAAAGTCCACACAATGTACAACTGATTACCAACGACATCACCCGACAAGGTCTTGTGACTTTCTCCGATGCGATGTCGACTTTGTACATCAAAAGTGATCTCCACACTTCACTAAAGAGATTTCTGGTTGTCTTGTCATGGTTCTTATCTGGAGAGGTCTGTGAACTTGTACATCACTGCGCACATCAATGTGCCCTGCAAACTGCTCTCAGCCATATCCCTGCCCTGTCTGCTATTTTGGGAAAAAACATCTTACTTCAGGAAGTCAAAAACCTGGAAAAGTTTGAAAATGAGATTTGTTTATCATTGACCAGGACAGCTGTTGTAAAATTACTGCAGAAACTCAACAGCCCAGGAGGAATGTCCGAACAATCTACTCTGTGGGAGGATTTTAAAGAAGCAAGAGCAGCTCACGAGGGGAAGGAGTATACAGTTGCTAAGCGAGCTTCTCTGAAATGCTGGAAAGGAATTGCAACACTTGCCATTCCTCCCAAGTTTACATCCATTGAAGAAGAAATACTCAAAAACGTACTATTGAGCTTGTCTGTATGCCTTGCTGCGTACCTGAAAGATGTCTTCATCATGGAGAAAAAGTATACTATTGGCGAATGGTTCGCTCGATTCAAACTGCAAAGTGCAAGAAATCGAAAATGGCATTTTCTTACTGCTGTCTATGGTATTGAGTTGGTTGAGTTTTTGAAGGAGAGAGAACGTTGGTCAGATGCACTTGAACGGTGTCGACTTGTTCAGCGTGGTTTAGTGGAAGACTTTGGTGAGGATTATTTGGAGTGGCTCCCGGAAATGCCGAATGCAGCTCTTCTCTGTCAGACTTTGGAGGCAAAATTACGACTTCATAAAGTGAGAAACTGAACGCTAATGAGAAAGCAATTCCCTAGAAAGGTGTTTCATCATAGTTTGTGAAATGAACATAATCTCTTGATGTCACTGTGTGTTTGCACGACCATTATAATCATGAAATAGTCCACTGATGGTGTCATATTTGCTGTAATGTATATCATCTCCAACAGACATTGTCCATGATTGTTATTATTATTGTTATTATTATTATTACTATTATTATTATTATTATTATTATTATTATCTACTCAGCCCAATAGCCAAAGAAAGGCTAGTATGAAGGGTGAGGGCAGTAAGATGTCAGCAAAAGAAACTACAGATAGAGCAATACAGAACGGGAGCCATGTTAGAAATCTACCATTACGCAGAGAGTAAAGAAGAACAAAGGGTTCAAGAAGAGGTACACTCCTTGGTGTTAGAAGGAAGCGAGTTTCAGAGAGAAAAGGAATGATAGAGAGGGGAGGACTTCAGAACAGAGCGTCGAGGACGGGGAAGACGAATGGAGTCAAAGCTGCGAAGGCAGCGAGACCGAATGATGCTTATTTTATTTTTAACCAAACCTATTTCCTTAATAGTACGGCGTTTTTCCGTGCGCCTTCCAACTGTGGAACAATTTAAAATTAAATTTGAACGTGCAGAGAGGCAGGCAATCTATATTTAGCATGTATACAGTGTATGATTCTTATGTTTATCAATGATCTATCTATCGGTGAGCCTTTCTCAAGAATTCTCAACCTTCGCTGATGACACAGCAACTTATTCTATTGGCCATGACTGTGTGACAACTGCCCAATACTTGTCCTTGGATCTTCACAGAGCGTGGAATGAGGTCTCCGCATGGGGCTATGATGCTATTTAATACAGAGAAGAGTGAACGCTTTGCGATCAACAGTAGAAAAGCTCAGTCAGCAGCCCAGAAGACACGCCTACAGCGAAATCCACTGGCTACAACGGCACGAGCGATCATGAACAATGTGGTCTTACCAATGTGCAACCACCATAGAAATCTTGGCCTTGTTATTAACAACTGCCTTACTCGGAAAGATCATATTGAGGCAAGTCATATACCAGCTGTGCTAGCTAAGTTGGACTCCTCGGCAGACTTCGTGGAAAAGTCACAAAGAGCATGATTCGGAAAATATCCCAAGGCTATATTCAAGCTTGTCTGGAATGTGGAAGTTCTCTTTGGAGCGGGGACAACACAACAAAGTTGGAGTAACTGCAAGAGGGTTTTTGCCAACGACATAACGCGTGTCACTACCACCACTGAAACGATTCGAGTACCACATGTTGATTCTTTTTTCAAGATACGGCACGGTATTACACCGACGTACTTATCGGCACTCCTGCCTAAACCTTTTCTTCAAACGACATAGTACAACTTACGTAAACAAAACTATCCTTTCCCTGGGATAAACAAAGCTTCATTCTTCACAGAGTTTCTTCCCCGTGCCATTGTCTTGTGGAACAGCCTTTCCGTCAACTCTCCAGAAAGCAACTCCTGTCAAAGACTTTCAAAGAAAACTTCGAGTAGATTTTTGCCTTGGATGACTGGACATGCAATATTATTCTCGTTTCCGTTCTTCTTTCCTCTAAAATTCGAAATTGCTTATTTCTCTCTTCCCCTCGCCCCCATTACTCTTCTATACTCCTCAGCAGTTTTCCCGCTATCTTTTCTCCAGACTGTAGCTCGACAAGTATTCTGGATACTTCTTCTCCTGTCTTTGTGTAAATAATAATAATAGTGGGCACTGAAGAGCTGCACGTAAACATTACAAGAGACTCAGCATCGAGCCATGGTATCTTGTTTTCTCAGAAACAAGCATCCGTTCCGATGGTGTTCCACTTGGCTTTCGCTTCGATAGACCAGAATCAGTAACTCACCTTTCCTTCAGCTTGGCCAAGCAATGCTTTGCTAGTGTCATATGCGAGAAATCGTTTCGCTTTTCGCAATGTTTGAGAGAAGCTCATAACCCTTTGAAGATGGCCACGGCTACATCACTTCAGCAGTTCCACGGACTATCCAAACAGCTCCATGTGCGGCGGCCGGTATCCGTGGCCACGCGTGCAGCCAGCCGCCGGAACGTGCGCGGCTGACCTGCATGTGTGGTCCGCGGTTCGCGGTGCATATCTGACAAGGCACAGCAAAAGGTAAAGGCGAAGCCACGTCCAAAATAGAAATTGTGCGTGCTAACTACCTACGCCACTGAGGTTGGTTGAGGCGACTAGGAAATCTTGAAATGTAACCTAGGTTCAAGATCGTGCAAATGCGTCGCCTCGATAAACGGTACAGATAAACCCTCGTTTTTAATTCGTGGATTTTAAGGGGTCACGCAAGTGCCGTCCTCACAGCTCTGAGAAAGTATTACTGGTAAGCTTAGTCAGATAGGAGCTGGGGATCTTTTTTCTGCTGTAAGGTGTGGAACGAGTGTCACTTACATGGGATATCTTGAGAAAAGAGAACGTTTGTCAAATCAGGCTTTGGACCAATCTTGTCCGCAGCGCTCGACATGTAAATACTGATAATAGTTGAGGTTCACATCCAAAAGCTTGGTGATGACTACAAGAACTGACGTCACGACTGTAGACAGAGTACGCCCCAATGCAGCCGTTTTGTGGGACTGGGGACGGTAAGCTCGGGATTAAATAGCTGCTCTGGGGGCAATCTTATGATGGCCGGCATTGATAATTGTCCATCCAATAACGGAGACTCATGCTCTCTTGACAGCAAGTTAATAAACATTAACTTGTGACAGAAACGTGACGCGTGTTGACCAGTTTCTTGATGGTGCCGCGATGATCCTGCCAAATTGCTTTGCACTTGACAATCCATCAAGCTTAAAACAATCAACGATAACATCTTCCTTTCTCTCAACGACCAGCAACTAAAACCAGTACAATGGCCGTTGACATTACAAAAAGATTTTCTCCTTAAATTTCATTAATTAAGTGGTCTCAGGCTGTTGAGAATCTGGATTGCTGATCTCAAATCCAAATTGTATAGAATATCATTTTCAGTGAGGTATCGGGGAGCCTTTTGTTAATCTGTTTTCATTTAACGTGTTCAGCAGATTCAGCGTGGCCCTCCACTGACAGGTTGTGAACAGACGTGCTTAGCCTGGGGCGCTCGATTGCCGAGCCCAGACCAGGCACCGCTATCTAAAGATGGCAGTTTGTTGTAACATGACGCTCCGAACAACTCGGCCATGACAGCTTTCCTGGAGTGAGGGTCGTTTAGCAATTACCGGCAGAGCCAAAAACAGAAGAAACTAGGAGTGGAAGAATCGACTCGCACCATATGCCGAACAGGCGAGTCCCCCAGCCACTCAGCCAAAACAAATAGAGAAAATGACCGTTGCGACCAGCCTGAATCAACCCAGTAACCCTGGCATAGTCCTGGCACTCAACTGTTTACCAACTGAATTACTCTGCATTTTCTTGTCCAGCAGAAGAGGGAATCCTTTCTCAATGAACGATAGTTCCTTTCTGAGGGAGGCGGGAATTTTTGATTTTCGCGAAGCAGAACGCTAACGTTGGGTTCTTGGGTCAAACTGAACAACAGCTGAGTCCTGGCTAGTTTAAAAGGATCAGGGGTGTGTGCTTGGGACTAGGCAGGTTACTTTAGCTTTAATGTCACTGTCGGTTCACTCTCTGGATCCTTCGATGGACAGAAACCCAGACGAAATAGTCTCGACAAGCGACCTGAGTTTGGAATCGCGTTCATAATCAAGCCTTTTCGAAAATAAAGAGAATGTTAATTGGTGACCCCGCTGAAGGGTACGTCTCGGCTATTCATAGGGCATCGCACAATCGAATTCCTGAAAATATTGAGAAGACCTTTCAGTCCTCTGTTGATATAATTCACTTGCAAATTGGCTTAGGAGAGGCGGTTGCTTAAATTTGGCATTTATTCGTGCCCGTCGTGTTGTCCCTTCCATGGAGCTTTCCGCTGACGAACTTTCCTTTGCCATCCTCATCGAAAGTCACGCCATTGCTTGTCAAGCCTTGTCTGACTCAGTATTGGCGGCTATAAAAGCTTCTAACCCAGTTGACTGGAAAAAGAAAATTTGTGGAATATTTACAGCTTGTCTTCGCCCATTCATCGAGAGGTGCGTGGAAACCAACAAGCCCTTTGCGGACATTTACATAATTTGCAAGCCACGACGGTCTCTTGCTAACGAGTGGTTGCCCTCGCCAGTTACGCTTCTCTCAACTGTAGCATTGAAAGGAAAACAGAAACCGAAGTTAATTATTTAATGCTGCAGAAACTACTGCACTCTGCTGCAGCTCTGATCATGATCCTCCGGTCAGCTACAAAAGAAACCCCGTTACCCTTATGTGCTATGATAATCAATGATTCATACTTAGCTGGGGACTACGTCCCCGCCTGGCTCACACATTCTGCCACTCATCACTCACAACTCATAACTCTCGACCGAGTCCCTCGGAGCCGTTTTTTAGCTCGATGCTTCCGCTAGCAGATCTATACCCCCGCTACCGTTATCACACTCAGGTTTGATCAACAATGAAATTCGTATTTCAATCCCTCCAATCCTTCTGCTATTATCCCTAATTTTCACAGCAAATATCTCTGCGGTCAATTAGGGCCCTTAGATCCTAGGCGGATAAGTTTCTCGCACCTGCAGCACTTAGAGCCTCTTGCCAGACAATCAGCCACGTTTCTTTCTCAGTTCTAACTTCTTGATCATATTTAGTCGTTCTAGCTTTCAGCAGGCTTGCTAGACGGGGTCTTTCTCCCGTAACTCTCTCACTCCTCTCTCTTTTCTTCCCTCTTCCTTTCTTTTCTTTTTCATGTCGGAGCCTTACAAAGCGTCGGGCTGGCCAGCGCAAGATCCACCACGATAAGCCGCAAAACGTATAACCAGTCACACTCTACAATACAACACGCAAACAAAGGGACCTACCATCCTGAAGAGGCTTTCCATGGGCGCCGAATGTTATTGCTACCAAAACGAGTGTCTGAAGAGAGCAAGAAAAAGGTATCAGACAAAAGAATAAATGACAAGCCAATCTGAAGGCAAACTCTAAACGCAATCGTACTCGATCGCTTTAGTTTACTAGAGCATCATTAATTGCGTTGAGTTATAGAATTATGACGAACCGGATACTCCGCCTGTGCGCACCTTTTATCGCCCCTTCACTCACCTATCTATTCAATTTATCAATATCAACTGGCACATTCCCAAGTAACTGGAAGGAAGCTGTGGTAATTCCGTCATTAAAAAAAAAGCGTGGCAGTCCAGCAGATCCATCCAATTACCGCCCAGTCTCCCTTTTACCGGCCATTGGTAAGGTCATGGATGATATCCAAAGTTCTAGACTCCTGTCGTATTTTGTCAAGCACAGCCTTATTAACCCTCATTAGTTTGGTTTCTTGACTCAAAATCTACTGTTATGCAGCTAGTTTACGTTATTGATCAGTGGCTCAAAGCCAAGGACAGGGGAGAAGTGGTGCACGCCGTATTCCTTGATTTTATATGAAGGCATTTGATCGTGTATGGCACGCCGGATTAATTCACAAGCTTGGCAGGTGTGGTAGGATGAGCCACAGCATAGCTTGGGTGCAGGACTATTTGACAGACCGCACTCTCAAGGTACGAGTAGGTAAGAGCTTCTCGAAGGCTCATGCAATAAAATTAATGCTGGCGTGCCTCAGCGCTCACATCTCGGGCCCGTTCTTTTTCTGCTTTTTATAAATCTGTACGTTCTCTCAAAGCTCTTCTGTCTTCCATTGATCTTCCTTAACTAATCTCCTGGCGCTCTTCTCTACT
>JAOWAW010115090.1:0-13173 GCA_028565695.1 Nicola tetela
CTCTCTCTCTCTCTCTCTCTCTCTCTCTCTCTCTCTCTCTCTCTCTCTCTCTCTCTCTCTCTCTCTCTCTCTGCTGCACATGTACCGGCGGTTTAAATTTCAATCGTCTCGCTCTTCGAATCCCGGTCTCTTCAATTGCGATCTACCTATCGGCTTATAGGAACTCCCTTAATTTTTTGTTGGACTGTCCGCCTGTCAAGCCCGTCTCCCTCAATGGGTCTGTCTGCCTGTCAAGCCCGTCTCCCTCAATGGGTTTGTCCGCCCAGCTTCTGTCCTATGTTTATATGTTTGCCTGTTGATGCGTCCTTCTGTCAGTCTGTACGTCTCTCCATCCGTTTGTCTGTCTCTCTGTCCGTCCGTTCGATTGTCCACCTGTTTGTCTCTTGTGTCATGTTCGTTTCTCAGTTTGGCTATTGTGCTAATGTTTGTCTCCTCTCTCTCTTCGTTAACTTGGTGAGTATTTCCGCTCCGGCTCTCCCGGTGTGAACGGCTGGTGTCTGTCTTTAACCTCCTCACAACTTGGCTCTGTTTCTCCCCAATTCCTGGGGCGCCTTTTTCGCGAGCTAAGTCAGACATGGCGTATAACGCAGGAACGTATGGTTTATCAGTAAGATGGCAGTCTTGTGGTCTCCACGTTGCTGTAGTAACTTCATCAAAACTGACTTTTTTGGTCATATCTATTCACTTTGATCTCAACAATTTTCCTTTTATCAAATATTTTTTTACCGGATCGACCAACAAAGCTTTGTCATTAGGTGGCTCTGATAACGATTTTAATGATTATAAGAATACTCCTAATTATAATAAAGTCCTAAAGCATGACAATTTGGCTTGCGGTCTCAGTGATAACCATTTTGCTCACCATAACGGCCACCTTAATTTGTGGAAAGAGTGTACATGAGCGATTCTGATATCTGGTAACGGCAAGGGCTCAGAGAGGAATTTCCGCGGTGTGTGAAAGAAACATAAGCGGAGATAGAAAGAGAGGGAGAGAGCTAGAGAGAGAAAGAAAGAGTGCCTGGGAGAGAGAGGTATTATCGAACAAATTGGAGCAAGACAAGAATGTAAATAGATGATTATTCAGTCTAAATTGATGCAAAGAACGTTGAAGAAAGTTTAAGAAACGCTCATATTATGACCCGGTTTACAAATTTCCTGAGACCTGAGTGAAATGCTATGCTATGCCGGCTTGTTGCACTTTGGAATCATATCGCTGTGTCATAAGGTGTCCTCGCAAAATTTTGCAGATTCCGAACTGTGGACTAGGAGGTTCTGGGTGGAGTCACACTTCCCACTTCACACCACAACAGAACAAGTGAACGCAGCAAATAAGTTAACAGTCATCTGCCATCTTAACTTTGTAAAAAAATATTTGTAGAACCTCGACCTCAGCTTCTACCATAGAAGAGTTCAAGTTTGCAGATGTAGAATAAGTATTCATGCGCATGCGTAGGGCTGGCTGGTGACCATCCGAGCCTGCACGCACATGGACTAAAAGCAGCCGACCTGATCATAGCACTCTGTGACTTGTCTCCGGCAGTCTCTAATAGCTCTGCGACTGCGTAATTCTACCAGTCTCCAGTCTGAACCATCATGGTGTGGACAGCAAATGGTCAATGTTTCCCAAGGAAGGGAGCCTGCTGGATAATTTAACTACAAAACCGATTAATCCGAAATTTTTAGAGCCGTACCATTGCAAGCCAGAGTGCCACATTTTTTTTAATAAAGGTCCTAGCAGTTGGACCGAAAAGTCAACTGTAATAAAGAGCATGCTGGTACGAGTTCTGTTGTGATGTTGTGGAAGAATGTTACTATGACTTCAATGGCGCGAACCGTCAGTGTACGACACCGAGGCGTTATATACTTTGGCGCGCGCTTCCGCTACGGTGGTTTCCTCACCTTCATAATTGTTATAGAGTGATAGGGTCAGTGATAGCTTTGCTAAGTGCAGCAAAGCCCTGTGACACTACACTAATCAGTCTGAGACAATATGGAGTATATAACGACAGACCGGCCACGCCTTGGGATATGGGTGATCGCAGGACAGTAGACAGTGCATGATACGATCAGAAAAACGTGTCCATTATTAATGCATTACAGGCACTGTTGTTAGGTGTTTGCGCTGCGTGTTTGTACTCTCCCTCTCTCTCTCTCTCTCTCTCTCTCTCTCTCTCTCTCTCTCTCTCTCTCTCTCTCTCTCTCTCTCTCTCTCTCTCCGTCCGTCTCTCTCTCTCTCTCTCTCTCTCTCTCTCTCTCTCCGTCCGTCTTTCTCTAGTTCTCTCTCAACCGAAGCTCTCTTTCTGTATGTATATGTGCGCGCGGGCGCGCATGGCCGTGTTTGTCACGCTCTTCACGGGCCTAGACCAAACGTATTTAAGGCCGTACATGTTGGCAGGTATGCACGTCCATGCCTATTGCGTTGAGACAAGTTTCGACCTTACTCCGTGGCTCTGCAGGGCATCGTGAAGGAAGAATGATGGAAGGCACTAATTTAAAAATATTAATTCACATCTGCAAAATGGAGCACACTGTTTGGCGATAAGACGTTCATTTTGTTTGTACTCTTTCTGTACTTCAGATAGATTTCACCCGAAACTGCTGCGTCACCTGAGTGGCACGAGAAACCTCTGAAAAATATGGCGGAAGTGATGTTCAGTGCGTGGAGGCCAGGGATTCCCGATACGATTGTACCTTGGGAGCTGTCGCGACTTTTAGCAAGTATCACCGCTTGTCGGCTCCAGTTTCATGAGGTAGCAGTGCATTTCAACCTGCTCATGATTGGCAGATCCGCCCAGGTCTCGTGAACTTAGTCAGAGAAACACTTAACAGCGGTTTCGGGGTACTTGGTATAGTACTTGACTCTGTTAGAGCCATGAAGAAGAAGGAGATCCTCTTCAACTCAAGACCACTTTCGTTCAGCAGCCAAAAGCGTTAGTTTCCATTAGCGCTAGCTATACGAAACCACACAACATCCCTTCCAACCATTTTCCTGAACCGTTCTGGGAGCCTGTCAAACCAATAGCAAAGCCTGACAATCAACGGATGGCCGCCGTTGAACATCTGACATCTACGTACCACAAAGATAACATTTAGCCGCCGGTTACCCTGGAGAATACACTCATGCACCCGTAGGACCCATGACTCAAATTTCTGTTTGTTTTGTTTGCTTGTGTCATTTGGGTGACTCACCAGGAAAGCTACTTTTACAGACCGAAAGAACATTACTTTTAAATTTTTAATCATTTAGACATTGAACGTTACAAACAGGCTTTAAAACAAAGTCAAAATAACGAGATGAAAAAGCCTAATTTGAGCTGAGACCTGACCAAAAGACGTGACCAAATCTAGCGTTTAAAGCTCTGTATAGAACCAGATGCTTTCAAATCTGGTGGAAGGCTGTTCCTTAGCAATGCTATTCGATTTGACAAAGATCTTTTCTTTGAAAGGCACTGTACTGGTACATTGCAAGCTACTTGACCTCGGGTGGGCTACCATGGATTATGAATCTCACTGGCCGTCAGCATGGCCACCAGAGGGTTCGCCTGATGCCTTTGCAGCATCGGTGGGCGAAGACTTTTAGGCGAAGAAGCCACCGATCCACTAGTGGGCGCAGATGTAGTTCCGCCATTAAAGGGCTGACATCTACCTGTGGCGAAGTTATCCGTAATACAAACTTTGAACGCTTGATTGTTTGACAATCCTTTCCCCAACCTTCCCACTCTCAGCAACCAGCAAGAACAATCTGTGGCTTAGTCGAAATTTACGTCCTCACCGCGAGATCTTATTTGGCATTCTTCCGTGGAGTCTTGGTGACGCAATGTGCGCAAGTACGTACTTTTGTTTACCAGTTGCCATAGTTACAATACGACAGTCCAGGATAGATCGTGTGCAGATCTGGCTCTCCTCTTGGTGTACGTACAATTGGCATTGGCTGAATCTACTACGTGGCGGGTTATATAGCACACATGAGCACCATTTTAAGTCAGGAGTAGCCTCTTTGAAGGATCAGTGCTTCAGGTCGATATCAGCCCTCTTCTTCGACTCGGAAAAACTAGTCTAGGAGCTGTTGCACCTCACCATGAACGCAGAACAACGACAGTGACATGAGAGACGGTCTGCTCCACTCATACCCTGCGTTGCCCCAGTTACCCGCCTGGCTAATAGGACAACTTGACATGAGAGAGAATTCCCGCGCGTGGGTCAATATCATTGTCCTTCTCTTTAGTCTAGTTGCCATTCTGGTTGGTGTACCCGTATATTCCCTCTTTAACTGGCAATGTCTGCCATCACAGAGGGTGTCTGTTATAAGATGAGATACGATAAGTGCTAGTGTTATCAAGTTACAGTGTTTCAAATTCGTCCCTTGGTGATGCTATCGCTAACATTGCCCGCTATTCTAGATCTGCTCGCAGAATTTGCGGACGATCTGTTCGACGTCCGACAGGCTGCTCAGGGCAGTCTAAATTAATTTACCTCATATTCTGTCAGTGTTTCGACAACTTGAATCTGTTCGTAAAATGGTGCTATCGTACTGCATGGTATCTATATTGTTTGACCCTGGGATAGTCCAGTTCGGATCGGACAGTATTAATTAAGGACGCGGTCGTTTGGCTCGATCATTCAGTCGCTGTCGACTCTGGCCTCATTCCACCCCTCCCTTACTTTGTGGCTGCAACAGTTCACCCTGATTGCGACTTTCGTGATGTGCCTAATTGAATTGAGCTGGAACCGGGTACAAGGGGATACTTAAGTTACTGACAAAATGGCCCACCAGGTGAAACAAAGACATCCACCGACATACGTAAAAATATTCTGTTTCTGTTCAAGCATACAAGAAAAACAATGTAGACGAAGAGAGAATTCATGCCGCGGCGAGAAGAACTCCGAGGTAAGAACTACTAGTGGGCATGCCGTCGTAAGGCCTCCTAGCTTCTACTTAGCCGCGCGCTGTCATGCCTAATCATGCTAAGGCCTGCCGAATTGTACCTCCCCCAGCAAAATTTCGGTCAGGCTGTTCGAACGACAAAATGCATGGTCACGTAAAAGTGTGTAGCTTGAAACGCGCGCTACACCCAAATAACCTTCAGATGAGACAGGTGAATGAATTGCGTGTTCCGCGCACGCGCATCTACGGCAAGGAGAGCAGAAGAAGAGCCATGTACACGAGAGGCAACGTGCAGAATTCTACCTCCTCCAGCAAGTCCACACAGTTGATTTACGTGACTAGATTTACAGTGGGATGACGGGAAAGGTATAATTTGGCAGCAGAATCAGGCAGAGCACAAGTCTTAATTGTACCGTGACTTCCACAGCATACCTAGGCGGTAGTAGGATTAGGCAGGACAGCGCAGATGCCGAAGCTGCCAACTCAAGGAAGTTGCTAGGCTTGAAGTTCACGGAAACGATCGTGTGAAATTGACCGAAAGGAGCCACAGAAGTAGGTTCAGGTGGGAAATTTAGAATTCCCGTTTTCGACAGTACTGACAGCATTCGTGCAAATGATGCCAGGACAGTTAAAGATGTTAGCTTTTTTAAACGTTTTCCTGCTTGCATGCTAATATTGAACTTGTGTTGGGTGATCAAAGCGAGCCTGAAACTGTCGCTGCGACGAGGAATAGTACGTGCTTGAGCAGGTTTTTGACATCCGGTAACAGGTCTCGACTATATAATGGACTGGTATACTCCAAGGGGGTATAGCCTAGTCCCCCCGCCCATCGATTGATAGTTATAATATCGGATCGGCTAATCAGATCAATACCGCTCCGTATAGCTACGTAGGTAAACTAATTAACGTGTAATCTCTACGCACCGCCTTTCGTATCGATCCAGGTTAAGGTAATTTATCTCTGAGCAAAGCAGGTCCATACCCAAGCCACCCCTCAGGAATTGTTTTTCAGCAATCAATACTATAAATTGAGGAGCCGTGTGCAGGCGTTTCCATGTGCTTTGATGTCTTGTAAAGTAAGCGCATGCTGATGAGGGCACGAAGATAAAAAAAAATAATGTGACAAGACCTGCAACATTGCAAGAGTGTGACAATACTGCAATGTTGCAACATAAACATGCAGCTGTAGCGGCCTGTGCACAGGGACACGGAAGGGAAATGTCCGCAATTCACGACCTGTTGATATAATATGCGGAGATACACCTATCTGCTCCTCTCGCAGGATTTATTGTACCGTGTCATCATGGTCATAGGGCTTTTCTGGACCGACATGAAAAGAGTAGTCTAGTGTGCAGCTACTACTGTGCAGGGTATTGGTTTACTGACCAGAGACTATGAAGCAATTGAGATGGCACTTAATGTATACCCAGTACGCATGCTGGCTTTCTCAAGTTCGCTTGTCGCACCCTTCGAACTACTAGTATGTCTAAGCTAGTAGGTCTGCGGCTCGCGTACACCAAAGTGCTCCCTCTTCTCTATTGTTGTCAACTGACACCGTATTTTCTACATTGTCATCACGATCAATACAGGGTTTCCGGCTTTTTGCAACTAACTACAGCGGCTTTTCTTGGCTCTTACGGGCATGCTCATTCCAAGTCAACGCAGGGAACACAATGTACAGCGTGGTAGCCTCTGGCAAAGGAAAAGACAACATTGCATGGTGTTTTTCGAGAGTCCCCGCATTAGCGACAGGCCTTGGTCACGCGGTGTAGATTACACTTCTTGCGCGCTATTTCATGTATACATGGAAAGCTGGGGAATACACGCTACACAACCGCTGAGCCCTTTGAAGCAGCTTAGTGTATGTGATCTCCGATGCAGAGTTATAATATCTGATGTCTATCAATTCGTTGGTCCACTTGCAAAAGCTCTGAACTTAGTTTCGAATTCGACACGCATTCTAGCATATACACCACACTCCACGAACAAAAGCCTCGTGATTCCTGTGCCTTTTCAGCGGCGACATTTCAGAGAGCGCGCTGCCAAATGGAGAAAGCAGGGACCACTTTAAGGGCAATTTGGTAGCACGTCACTCGGCATCTGCAACCGGCCTGATCATTGAACTCGCCGAGACTGTGATCTCGCTAACAGAATGAAACCTGCTGGTCTGAGAGTTTGGGCGAACTTACAGAATTCGAACGCCTTTGACGAAGCTCATCCTGTTCACGATCAGTTTGTTTTTATATCGCTCTCCGGTCGTTCGGTCCTCGTCCACCTGGCGTGGTCATGAATGAATTCTCACACCAGAGCTCTTTGGAGATTCATGGACAGCTACTGGGGTGCAGCGTGACAGTGAATAGAAGCGCTGTTACCACGTGTACTGCACGCGAATTGTCCTCGTGAGCCCGGGAAACGATTCTGTTCTCTTTTCAAGCCACCCACATATACTCTAGGCTATTCGGAGTGTGGACAAACACGGATAAGGAAGCAGCGCTGTTTGAAAGGCGACTGTGTAACAACAAAGGAACAGAAGCAACGGGGACGCTCGCTTGCGCTTGTTACGAGCAATTGCAATTGCTTTGTTGCTAATAGCATTGATGACCGCCTTGACAAGTGACACTTGGTCTGGTCAAGCGAACTGTTAGCAGCCCGCACAAGAAGGTTACTCATGCATCTGGCAGAACTGAGTGAGCGATCTTCGATATAAAATGCCTTACAGTAACCAGGATGCTTATCATTGCAGTTTTAGAGGAATAGAAAAGCAACAATAGGTCCTGTTTCAAACACCGGCCAATGGCCTTAAATTACTCTCCTGGAGAAGAAAGTAAAGAATGAGTCGGTAGAACCAAACTACTCTCTTTGTGGCTGGTCGACCTTTGCTGCCACTGCACGTAACCAATGGCAGTCAGATACCGCTGACAAGCACTTCCGGATGAAATTCCGTTCCCACGTTTTCCTTATCTGTGGATCTCATGCTGTCTTAAACTCGCAAGGATAGCTCTCAGGGATACCAAGAAGATTGATCTTCAACAGAATGCTCTTAGCCACTAGAGAAAATCCAAAGGGCGAGCTCTCGAACTCGGCAGGAGATGAGAGATGTTTGCAGCGATGTAGGACAATGACGCTGCAGTTTTACGGAACGCTCTACGCATTGCAAAGCGATCACCTGCTGCTTGTCGGATTGGAAATCCTTCAGTCGCAAAGTGCGCCGCAGGAATGGTGAGATGAGAAACCAACAGTCGGGGAAGTCTAGTACCGCACTGTACGTCAGATGGAGACGGACTGTTTCTTTGCCGGACACGAGTTGTTTTTGTACCTCGATAGAAGTGTACTGCTCGCACTGAGGATGCTGAATCATTGCCTGTCAGCAATGTTGGCGGAACCGCGTCCCAGGTGGCGATTTCCGGAACCCGTGAATGTATTCACGTGACGATAGCGAGACTTGGCTGAGCATAATAAGCCTCGAAACACGGTCTGTCTGGATCCAGGTGTTTCCCTTGGCACTTCAAGATGAGCGGCGTTCTATAAGAAGATATTAATATGGTGTTTGTTCTTGTTTGGAGAAACATTTTAATGATGGTGCACTTTCGAAATACCGAACCCAGCCGAGCTATACAACATCAGCTGTGATATTTTTATTTCTATGTTGTCGAGCTTGTTCAGTAAGTGAACTCGGCGTGAGGTATCGGGCTAATATGGGCTACAACTCACTCTTTAGCGCATACGATAAGAATTCATCTACCACAATATCTCGAAGGATGTGAAAATTTGGCAGCAACACGTGTTTCGTTTTCTATTGATTAGCAAGGATCGATTGTTTCACAATTTCTTCTAATAAGAAATTAATCTGAGTCCATAAGAAAGACACGTTCAAAGTGGTTGGACGTAACGTTCTTTCTTCGGCAGCATAGCGAATACGAAGGGAATGGTTCGTTTCGTTAGATGACTGTCCAAATCAGGTCAGACCCAGACAAAGAATACTTTGCTGTCTCAGGCGTTGGTAACAACTCACAAAACGACGAGAAGTTACGACACAGGGTCTCTGTACCGTCTGGTGTTCTAGTTAATTTAACCGAGCTTGGTAATGGCACCTGGGGTTTTACGTAAAGGAGGAACGAACGAAAGCCTCTCATTCCAGAAGCAAGAGCGCATTTTGAGCTGTTTCGATTCCCCATGGATGGTTTACAGAAAGTTGAAGAATGATTGTCTCCGATAATGGTCTTGCTCAAGGACTCGACAGCGCCCTGGGAAAGCAACTAGTAGTGATCTGTCGTGAACGCTTAGATATTATATTATTAGAAAATGTTCAACACTGAGTTGACACCTCCGAAGCATAGTAACTGTCTTGGTAGCGCTCGTCTAGAACATGATTTGCAAGGGGAGCCGTTCGTGCCCCTCAAATCGAGTGGACGTATTGCCTCACTCATCATGCAGTTGATGAAAATACGGCATCATGTTGAAAAATTCTGCTCTGCCTATTAGCCATCAGGAGAAGAAAGAAGAAGAAGAAAGGATAATATCATTACGGCCACTTCACGAACGCCTAACTATTGGTAGCGTAAACAAGAGCCGGACCATTCCATAAAAGACCTTTGCAACCCTTTGAGTTGCGAATTACAACTTCTTTAAAAATGCAGGAAATCGCATTGTCTGTTTCCGTTTCAACGCTAGACTTTTAGAGCGCCCATAAAATCCGACATCTCGGGTAACTTCCGACAAGACATTTACGGCTAACCAGGCTTCAAGTCGTGGAGTGTTGTTGCTCACTCTCTTAGGTCGGGCATAGCGGCTCTCTTGTGTGGGCGTGGAAGAAGGCCATCCTCCTTATGCAGCAGAAAACACAGAAGCCCTTTAAGCTACCCATAGATTGGCTTCGCTCCTTACGACCCAGGATGAAACGAGCCTCTGACTCATGTGTCGTCCGGGCGTTATTAAACTTTGCACGAAGCAGCCGCAGGCTTTGCACACGCTGTCACCGGGAGCTGCTGCGATGGCTACGCACAGCACGAGAGCGTGCAGGACGTTAAAACTCTTCGTCCTTATGATCTCCTTAAATTTACACTTGTCGCCGTTTCTTTTCATTCTTTCGAAGAATCGGGCATCCGAGTCCTACCTGCCTCCAGCGAAGATAAAAAGCGCGGCCTTCCATCACCCACGCCCCACAGCAGTCAGACCTTTTCTTCAGCTGTCACGATATTTCATCTCCCTTCTTCTCCCTTTCTCGTCTTCCTTCTTTGCGTGCAACGACTCGCTCGCACAATGTCGGTGTGTTTCTTGCCCTACATGCCACAGGCTATCCCTCTGTGGCAGCCCCCAAACAGCCAAGGCAGCTCTCCGTCTTCGGCCAGATCTCTTCCGTCTTGTCGTGCCAGCTCATCCGCCTTCACATTCTCACCTACATCATCACGAGTTCCCACAGTCGAGTCGTCAAATCCTCTTCTTCTACAGCACGCCAACCAAACGCTCCCCTCAGTGGCCCACCAGCAACTGCCTAGCTATGGCCAAACGTCGCCGACAAGCGGCAACACAGCAACTACGGTGAGTAGAGAAGCGCAGCCTGGAGTCCTGGTCACACGGCAATGCGCATGACTTGCTCTTAATCCCAACGCTTTCAGGCTTTCCTGAACTAAGGCATACAGCCATTGAATCAGACACAGCATAGCGAAAGATGGGACATGCAGCATGGATATTAGTTGCATTAGGATCAGAGGTTTGGGGGCTTGTTTGACATCCTTCAGCATTTGCAGAAGGCTGTTCTGTCATACTGTATGTTTGCACTTTTCTCTCTGTCCCTAGCCTTTGAGCTGGAAGGATTATCCTTTGTCAAGTCCAGCTCCTTCCCTTGGTAGCGGGTCTCCTGTAGCATCCATGACAGCCGCTGGCGGATCACCGACTAGAGCCCAAGCGAACCCAGTGCAATACACTCGAGAAAAGTAAGTGCTTTTTCTCATCAACGGAAATGCGGCTTTCTCTCTGTTCTTGATGAAAGCCTTGCATTGTTTTCTTTTTGGTAGACCACGGCAGACAGACTTGTAGAGATTTCTCACAGGCTGTGAAAGATTATAGCGTTTGGTGGCAATGGATAGCGTGTCCGCAACCAATCGCTTCTAAAGAATAGGATCGCTGGTTCCTGCTGCGAGGGGTCGAAAGCAGTGCGCGAAGCCAGTTCTACGTCCGGCCTGTGGTATCGTGGCCCTTTCTCATCAATGAGAGCTCCTGAGCATTCTATTCAACCCCTTAGCACGTCGAACCGGCCGCGCTACAGGGTTCCCCCGGACTGGGCAGCTTTTACTTCAGAGGGCCACTTAGCGCACGCGGAGTAATGGCCAAATTCCGATGATATCCTCGTAAGGAACGCCGCTGCGGGGTTCTTTACCCTATTTGAAGATCGCCGCTTTGCCCTTTTCATCAACTAGGCTTCTTTCATCACACGCCAGGAAGCGCTTACGCAAAAGGGAACACTGGTTCACGCAGGCAGGGCACGGTTATCTGTTAGGAATAAAGCAGCCGGAGAGCCCTCCAATCGAATGCTAGCTCTGCCAATACAGTTAGAGGGCAGCCGTTTCCATGCGCACGCAGCTACTCTGCAACACTTTGCAACACTCAGCGTATGACAGCTGCTGCTGCACGTTTACAGTGAATAGTCTCCCAATCAGGTCATGCACCTGTGACGAAGCCAAATACTACCCTCTTGGCTGCTACTTGACTCCGGAATTTGTTATGAATTGCGACCAACTTTGAGGTACAGTTGTGCCAAGCCTTACTCTCCTGTGTCTGCGGATTTATTTGAAATCCCGTCAAACTGGCTAACCAGCCATCCAAACGCGAGAAAGAAAGCAACTGACCATTCCCTTTCACGTTCTGTTTTTGTTTGAAGGATGCACGTTTACAGCGGAGATCTCTCACCACTGGAGCAATGCCGACTGCGTACGTGGCCGCTCAGGCAGTGGATCTATCAGCACCGTAAGAATCCGTACCCCACCAAAGCTGACAAGAGGATGTTGGCTAAGTTGGCCAACTTGCGCGAGGACCAAGTCAACATGTGGTTCGCCAACACTCGCCGCCGCATCAAGAAGGTTGGCATGAGAACGTGGTCGGGTGGTCTCTTCGACGATTTCCAAACTAAAGCTTCTTCGGATGCTGCAGGTGAGACTCGCCATTTCCTCTCTTCGGACTGGCCGAAGAGGAGTTGGGAAACGCTTCCACTTCAGCTGTTTACCTCAACCCAAGCTTGAAAGTATACCAACAAGAAGCTTGCCTGAGTCTGGTCACATAGAATTTTATTGAAGGTTCTGACGTACGGCGCATGCTCAGTCTGCGAACTGATATCACTTGCTGTCTGTTTGTCTTCTTGTTCTGCAGAAGCCAGTTTGGCACGTGCCTACGTACCTACATCTGATGGCGGCTCGTCGGACGAAGAGTCGTTCTTGTCCGCAGCGTCAACAGGGAGTGACGGCGCTTTTCCATTCTAAGATATCGAGATTTCAACTGAATTCTACGAGACCCCTTCCACGTCTACAGTACAGATATCCAGAAGAAAACCTTTTTCCTGCAAAGATTTTTATACACCATTGCAGAGGACAGAGCCCTAACCTCGTTTTCCGTCGCTGGACGCGTTGCAGTATGTCGTATTTGTGGACAGAGATAGTATCCTCTACGTGTTACTTCAGAAATCGTTAGAGTCTGTTATAGAAATTTCTTTATCCCTTTATTATCGACAGAGAAGTTTATTTAGAGAGAGAAAGAGAGAGATTGTGGTCAGATCTTGCTAAAAATATTCTATCAGAGTTCTTAGAGCGTATAGCCGGAGTTTCTACTATAACATACGAGCAGAGTTGTGCTTTGTTCTAGTCTATCTGCAGATCTTATATCAGAGCTTTTCATACTCTTTTATCCGATGCTTATTTTATCTGTTGGCCACGATTTCACCCTACTACTTTATCAGAAACCAACTATACCAGACGACCTGTTATGTTTGCTGTCAAGTCGCTTAGATCATATAGAGTGGACAGAGTATTTGGAAGATCTATGATCAGTGTTTATGTTACGATTCTGAGTTACAGGTCCTTTTTTTATCTCTATCAGAAAATCTGCAGAGAAAGGAGATTTTTCGTACATAAATTCTTTATTATTAACCTTCATCTTTATTCAATTTTTGTTTGGAAAGGAAATGAAGTGGCCGATGAATGGCCGTTGATCCTTGGCGATCGCATTTATCGGGTGTGTCCATGTTGATCTTTGGGTTGAACCCCGGGGAGGGGGGGGGGGGGGGGGAGGGAAGGGGATAA
>JAOWAW010115101.1:0-13173 GCA_028565695.1 Nicola tetela
GAGCTCCCATGATAAATTGGGGAACTGTGAATAACAATGTTTGTGGCTGCAGCTGAGCTCCCATGATAAATTGGGGAGGCACATGCTTCACCTACCTTGGTAGCTATAGGACCACTCTGTGGTGCCACCTAAGGCCATGCTTTAGCCTTCAATTAGCTTAGATAGGCTACTTTTTTTAACCAAAACCAATGTTTCTATTTGCAACTACCACAACTAAGGTTCTGAACTAGTATTTGCTAATGGTAAGGGTAATGGTCAGGGTGAGGTTGAGGTTGGGGACTTAGGGTTAGGGTCAGGACATGGGAACATCAGTAGAGTTGGAAAATAATCACATTATTCACAGTGCTAGTAATCACATGGTTTTGGTAGGGATTCACATTCGTGGCAATCGCACTAATTCGCGTTTTAACTCATACAAGATTCTTGTTAGAGGTTTGTTTCACGCACTAATCATGACTCTCTATACTTGAGTTAATCTAAGAACAATGTAGTTCCAAAGGGACTGTTCTAAAGAGATAAGGTGGTTCTGTTGAGATGTCATGATGCTGGCAGTGTTTCTGGCAGCCACTCATGCACTCAAGACAGGCTTTGTGCTACATATATTATATGCTGCATATGGCAAACCCCACTTCAAGTGTACTAAGTACATGTATAATTTTTATATCAAAACTTTATTATTACTTGATCAATGCATACCAGCTGATACTATTATGATTGGGCCCACCCAAGGCTGCTTTGTATGGATCATGAACAATCAGAATGAAGTGTTTATTTTTTGTCTCGGGTGTTGACCCTGGTTGTTCCTCAGACCAGGTCCGGAGTTACTGCCACGAACTTAAAGTGCGGACAATGGGCTGCTACCTTTTGTGGTCATGCAATTGGGGAACTCTGGGGGTCAGCGAAATTATTCTGTTGCCGTCGATTACTGTCACGGTGATGCGCTGGAGAAGGATGGATTCAGGCCTGAATTCATCAAATGCCACCAATGGACACGTGATCTACCGGAATCAATTTCTCACCGTGACAAAAAAATGAGGAGGCGTCCTAAGATGCTCACAGTGTGTCATGTCAACACTCACAGCATACTTGCAGACACATATAGGCTACTGGACCTCAAACTTCTTTGCGCAAACTATGATATTGACGTTTTATGTGTCACCGAAACTTGGCTAAAATTTTAATAGTTCACGCTCATCAGTGTATCTTCCTGGATTCCTCCCTCGATCCCTTTCGCTGCAATAGACCAACATGTTCACATGGTGGTGAAGTTGCTGCTTTGCCTGCACTGATATTCATGCTACATCTGTTTCCATACCTGCAGGCATGCACGAGAGCTGTCTGTCAAACTTCATCTTCCAAAGAGAAAAAAGGTGTATGTTGCAGCTGTCTATTGGCCTCCAAACTCGTTATCTGATTTCATGCCGGTCCTTGACAGTGCACTGGAAAACCTTCATGGCCTGACAAAACATCTGCTACATCTAGTAGGTGATTTTAATATCAAATTGGCAACATGGTGGAGTGGTCAATCAAGCAATCAAGCTGGCATTGAACTAGCTAACTTTACTGCAGCCCATGGCCTTGTCCAAGTGGTTCAAGTGATAGGGCAACCCGTTACTCCACTAAATCAAGTTCGCAGCTAGATCTGATGTTTGTAAATGGCATAACTACTATGAATTCCTGTCGACGTCAAGTCTTCGCACCAATAGCTGGCCACTGTTCCGGCAACTGTGCTGCAGTTTCAATGTTCCCTGTCGACAAAGCAAGATGCAAAGTTATCAAATATCTGGAATTTTCAGCATGAAGAATATGCAGGCCCATATAGTTTCTTCAATCAGGTGGACTGGCAAAGCATCCTTGACAGTGAGGATGTTGTTCAAACTCTGGAGATATGGTACTCTATTGTACACTCTGCCATGGAAAAACTTGTTCCGTGCATTAAGCCACCATTGTGTGTTAAAAACAAACCAAAGTATACACCATCTCTGCTGCATAAAAAGACAACATGACAGGTTATCCCACTGAACAAAGAAGTTCCCTACACACCACTCCCTCTATGTTACATACAGGTCAGTGTGGAACTGATACGTAGCTAAAATGGGAAGCACAAAATGTTGGTATTACTTAAACCTTGGAAATAACCTCAACTCCTATCTGTGCAACAGTGCAATGGTGGAAGCTTGCAAAGTCCGCAGTTGGATTGAGCTCCCATGATGCAGTACCACCTCTTTCTATGAATGGGCAGCTGCATTTGTCTGCTCTTGACAAAGCTAGCTGTCTGAACAAAGTATCTGTTGCCAATGCAGTGCTTCAGTGTCGTCTGGTGGGCCATCACTATTCAACTCACTATGCAAGAACAGAGACTTCATCTTCACGCCCATCACGATATCTGTTCTACAAAAAAAGTCAGCAAGCCTAAATGGAAGTAAAGCAGCTGATTTAGATAGCATTGGAATCTCTTCCTGAAAGAATGCATGTGCGAGCAGTCTTGCTTTGTCCTCTGCCATATTTTTAACTTGTTAAAGTGCTCCATCACTGCATCAGCAGAGCCAGTGTTGCATCTGGAGAGTAAAAGCATTCCTCTCACTTCTTCTGTAAAACATCTGGGAGTAATCATTTCTAGTTCCTTGGACTGGAAAGAACACATCAGGAGTTTCACATCACGTCAACATAAATTGTACACCCTTAATTAAGTGCCTTACACATCAATGTGGCTCTACTTTCTTTGTCAAGCTACTGTTTGTCAATCTCCTTAGACCAGCCTTGAGAGTATATGCTGCTCCTCATCTGGGATCCATGCAAAGAGAGTGATGTCATTGCACTAGAGCGTATCCACCTGGCCATAGCATGTGCCATCCTCAAGGAAGGTTGTTAAAGTTGCTCAAACTGATGTCCTCAAGCTGATAGGCTGGCCTACTCTTGCATGGAGGGGAAGGCAATGCAAGCTGCTACTCTTCTAGAGGTTGTTGCACACCCCTTCACTGCATAGAAAAATTTCTTCATTGACCTCAACTGGAGCCTGATATTCTTTTCATAATCCAAACAGCGTCTCCTTTCCATGGCCAGTGTGCTAAGCTTACACAGCAACGTATGGAATCATGTTTACCATCTATTGTGCTTCTCTGCAATTCTTACCCTGTCACTAGCTATATCTGAAACTGCTACTGCTTCTGGGTTTGTGTCTAAACTCGATCTTCGCTTCTCTGCTGTCAACTTCTCTTTTGGGTTACCTTAATCTTTTCCGTCCTTAAGCTTGTCCTCTATTACTACCTCCTTAAAGGAAAGCCTTTACATTAGATATATTCTACCTGGCAATCCTTTCAAAACATATTTAATAAAATAAATAACACTAATAAATATTTGGTGGTTCTACCCCTCAGTGGATTTCAGGAACCAGATGGAAATTGTTGTAATGTTGTACACCGGTTGAAAGACCTTGTCTGGGACAAGTCAGCTGAAAACTGCATTGTGATAACATCAATTGTGAGCGAGATATGTGCAAAAGAAAAATAGCAGACAAAAACTTTAACTCGTTACTGTATTTTTGATGTGCAAGCTATCAGCCTAAGTTTTTTTTAGTGCGGCTTCTATATGGGGGTGGGGGGGGGGTAACAATATTGTAATGCAATTTTCCAAATTTCTGAGTCAAACATGTATAACCAAGTACTTAAAGAATTCCATAATTTCTACTCTACCTTGACTGCATTTCTTGGCTATGTGGAAGGACGTGGAAAAACCACATGTTGTAGTACCATTTCGAGTTCAATGGTCAGAGAGCCTCTGTAGAAAATTTCCATCCGTTGTGAACTTGTTGATTTGGACATGTTTTCCAACTCTTTTAATTTGGCTATGTTGAATATCCCTACAACCATGCTCGGGCGCAAGTCAGTTGAACTTCATGTCAAACTGTGTGGTCTGAAACCGCTCTCTTGACCAGAAATCGATAGCAAAGTTCTGCTGTTACCGAGTATGTGCTCTTCTGGGAGCTTTGTCAGCATTCTTGAAGAGTGCGGCGACTCCCAATTTTTTTTCCAAAATAGCACGGGCAAACGTAAAGGAAAAAAAATGACACCAATTTCGGTGCGGTGTTGAAATGTTTGGAAATTGGTCTAATCCCCTAGTGGTGAGCCTCCACCCTCTTTCTTGGCTACCTGGCGTGACGCACACGGATCGATATCAACTATTGAAAGTTCCGTTGTTTTCGAGCAGGGATCCGAGGATTACTCCAGAAACCGACGTATTGTCAACTCAGTATCACCAGCTTCAAGAGCAAACCTAAAGTTCCGTGAGGCAAATCGACTGAGAAGCAGCCACTAGTAGGAGACGCAGGTGGTTTGTTCTTTATCTACCACAATGCTCGGAGGGTAAAACTTTCTGCAAAGATTACTGAATGACCGACCGTCACAGCTGTTTTGAGGAGGGATCACGTGACATGTGGGAATGGTGTTTCCCATATTTCACCTGATCGAAGTACATACATGTACATTTAGATCTGCACTGGAAAGGCCGGAATTTGCTCGAGCGGACGGTTTTTTGAGTGAATGTGGGAAACCGGTCCCAATCCCTCGTACTTGGCCTGGCCCAACGTTCATCTAGAGATTCTGTGGTCCAGCCCTCGTATTCGGGTAGGAACCTATACTTCCGCTGTTTCGCAAGCCTTGCCTGGTGGCACGGTGGCCTGGAATTCTACATAAGCCTCCCCCCCCCCCCCCCCCAAAAAAAGCGGCCTGATCGACGGTCACTCACCAGAAGAGTACCTTTTCTGTCCCGGGCGTCAATGGGAGTCGGTGTCAGCACTAGCCGAGTGTAGATCTACATGTCTTGCACGTATTTCAGTGAACAGTGAAACTGATCCTGTACTGATAGCGGTCCAACGAATAAGAAGTTCGCTCTGGCCAAGGCTATAGATCATGGCCAAGTAACTTCATCGGTGAGTTGTCAATAAATACACTACTAGCCCCTTGTGTGTGATATATATTCTGGCTGTTGCGAAGACGCAAGTCTTCGTTGACTCAACGTTAACGGGCGTGCCACTTCATACCTCTAGGGTCTACTAAGGTCTACTGGTCCACTTCGCATGTCACTGAGCTGGCCGGTGTGCTTCAAGGGTGTCAAGAAGTCTTGTCTTCGCCACAGCAAGCATTTCACCAGCAATGGTGCTCCCTTTATGATCAGGGTCACTCATATCGCTGCAGCAGACTACTGCAGCGCCGCAATGTGACACGAGTCTGGTCTAAAAAAGAGCAGCACCGCCCCTCCTAACCATAACCATTCAAATCCCTTTAGTGCATGGTGCCGACAACTCTTCCCACCCTATCCCACCCACAACGTTAACGGTAGAATGCGCATGCACGTGAACAGCCATTCATCCTACGGGTAGGATCTTACCCGTAGGAGGAAGCACTCAAGCATGTCAAAAGTTCAGCAAGCAATCTCCAACGTGTGCCGGATGTCTTTCTCTTAGCCTGCTCTGTATAAAGACACTAAAATAGAAGTTAGCATAAAATGACCGCAGGCAAGACAAAGGCTCATAACAAAGCTATCAGTTCCTATCAGAGTACACATAATAAGATCTCACGCCAAGGCGCGAAGAAATCTTCAATTCGATGGCTGGCTATTCCCAATTGTTTTTCAAAAGCCGGGGCAGGGTAGATGTACATAATATGCCACCACCCAGGCCCAGGGACGAGGTGAAGCGTCATCATTGTCATAGTATGCTGTAAGACTGAGCTCGCTGTGGGTGACAGCCAGGTTTTTCTTTTCTGACAGTTGCTTGTTTGTCGAATGAACGGTGCATTGCACCTCATCTTCGGGGAAGAATAGTTTCCAAAACCAAGCTCGTTCGAAGTCTGACAGTCGTCAGCATGCATGCAGGCGTTGCTAGTATCATGGGTCTCTCCGCAATAAGTCTTTGGCAATTCCGTCGCCTTTCGCGTCGACGTTAGCCCGTGCTGTGTCAACATGTTTGAGTCAAGCTCAGACCAGTTGTCGTTGTCGTCATCCAGCGACTCTTCATCAGAACTTCGTCGCTGCTTTTGTTGGACATGCTTTTGGTATCAATTTCAGTTGGATAATCTGCGCTGTTTTCCTCGTTTGTTGATCTATTTTCACCGGCTTCAATCTCCGAGCTATCGCATTTAATAACGGTAAGATGAGAGCTGTCGAGAGAAGTCACAAAGCCGTTCATGGTCCACCTGACAGAGGCAGAATTTCCGCTCCGAAGAAGTCCCAAAACGCTGCCATAGCAAAGAGTACTCTCTGATCATCTCTTCAATCTTTCCTTCTGTGCTGAATAACGTGGCTTTGCGGAAGACCCTAAAACCAGGCACTACCTTCAATGCCATGTCACCTGGAAATTTATATAGCAACCTGGCCTATTCATTATCTTAGCGTGTTGCGCACGCAGCGGCCGGAGGTGTGTGCATGCAGAGGTGCGGACTACGCCGCGAGAGGGAAAGGGATGCTCGAACGAAGATGTTGACTTTACGAAGCTGTATTTATTATTACTATTATTATTATTATTATTATTATTATTATTATTATTATTATTATTATTATTAACGTTGAATGCAGGGTGCGTGCATGTGTGCAGAGGTGCGGGCTTCATACGTACAGTGGGGAAAAGATCTGTGAACTAGAGTGTTGACCGCGCAAAGTTTGACAAAATCAATAGAATTTGTTCTCGTGGCGGCATCTGGACACCAGCTCCGACCGGCTCGGCGATATTGCGCTGTCTGCGCCCGCTATAGCTAGCTTCTCCGTTAGACATACGCACGGCTTCGACATAATATTTGAGTAGGCCGGCGCTCTGTGACAGATCTCCCAGCGTACAGTGAACTCTTCATCCCTTCGTTTGAGGCCCCAGATGTAATTGGACAACTCAGTGCCGTCCTCGTATCGCTGGTTCCTCAAGCTCGCCATGAGACCAGAGAATCTCTGCTTGAACGTATTCTCCGTCTTAAGCTGATGTGTTCTCTCAGCCCGTCCGCTTCCGAGCTTGTGGGCACGGTGGCCTTGTAAACTACTCTGCTAGTGAGGCATTCGCCGTTGAGCGGCCACTGGTCCGGCTTGCGACAGTCGCAGCGCCTCTGCTAGCGCTGGTCGCCACCCGCGTGTTTAGCGTCTAGGCAGGCTCGGTCGTTGTGTTGCTTCATGGTGGCCGCGTTCGGCATGCAGCTACAGCTGACCTTGATCATGCTGCGGTTTAAGATCTTATTCCGTCTCGAGCCCTTTGGGAATGCCTGTCAAAAAAATGAGGCTCAAGAACCTGCGACCAACGTTCGCTTCCACATTCTTACTGAACGGCGGGTTGAACCATGTGATATCACGCGTTGGCGACACCGTTTTCGCCTCGGTCATGCTCCTTCCGGTATTTCGTGAGCTGTATGTCTCTTCGGCATACCTGCTTGCCCTTAGAGCGTCGTCTGGCCGAAGATTTCTCTATCACTTTCCTATAACACGTTCCTATAGCTATAAAATAGGATAATTTTATGATGTTGCTGCTCTATGTGTTGATCCTGATATCGCTCCAGAAATAGCAGCCATTCCTTGAGCAGGAAGAACATTCTTTGCTGCTTCTTTTAAAAGCAGAGGAGTTACCTCAGACAAACTGATAGGAGCAAGCAAACTTCCTAATGAACCACTTCGAAGTCGCGAAGAGCTGACAAATCATGATTTGCCTCCGCTACAAACAGGTAAAGCTGTGTGCAGCGTTCTTTGGATCAGCGCAGCGTGGGTATTTCTTTTACTGCAATCACCTTCGCCGCGTCTTTATTGATTTCCCGGTGTCAGTGTTATTCACACGTGGTCTCTGACGGTGATTTTGATCGGAGGTTTAGGTTGTGAACTTTGGGATAGACACGCCAATGCCCACAGCCACCTGACTTTGGTTTCAATACAGAGTACACATAAACTCTTGGTACCTCTTTGTATTCTCGACTCCGCTACAAAGAGCGAGTGAAGGTTGTTTTCGTACTAATCAACTCCAAAGGAGGGAATGCAAGCTGGAGCGAGATGACCTCGTCTTCACTGATGGAGGTCCACTCGATGTTCACATGCCGAACGTTTGGTCTTCTCTCAACCAGGGCGCGAACAACGTTGACAGTTACCAACGAGAAAGACAGATCAACAAATTCCAAAGAAGGAAACAAATGTTCGTTCATGAATAATTGTTCTAAACTTGCGGAAGGCGTCTGATTGAAGGCTAAGCTGAGATTCCTCAATCGTCGAGAGTAGAAGACCACGGATGATAAGACGTTGAATTGTATTTGGCGTCTCTCCAAGGACAGACTTCATATCCCAGTCAGAAATCCTCCAAAGCCTTGCAAAATCTCGCTCCCACCATGGATATCAGTTAGAGTTGGGGACTCCAGCCATCGAGCAGCTACTACCAATCACCTGCAATGCCTGCCGCACAGAGAAAGGCGAAAGGCAGACACACGGAGAACTGACGATCGCCGGAGACGAACATTGGCAAAAATCGCCCAAAGCCAGTTTCTGGCATTTTCTACCACGCTCTATGAGAGATGCAATCACCGCTAAACTACAGTCAGTTATCTTCTTTTGGCTGAGATCCACCTCAACCGCCAAAATTCTAACTTTGTGAACCACCGCGCAAAACCTTCTTGAAACTGCTCGCAGTCGTACTAATTCACTACAGGTGCAGTCGGCAGCAATAGGCTTCAAAACTCTACACACCACTTCAAGAGGAAGAAAGTCGAAGTAAGACGTCGACGAAGCCACTCTCGCCATCTTCCAAGCTGAGAACAGCAGCCCGTCATTTCGCTTCGATCTCGTTTGATTTGGCATGTTTGTCAAACTCTGCAACACGTGCTGTGCCCGTGCACTGTCAACACCGGACGCTTCGATATTGTTTGATTGACATGTTTGGCGAACTCCCCTGTCCAGGATCTACCCCCTGCGTAGGCCACAAGCGTTTTGATAGGCGTACTAAAGAAAATTAATTATTCATAAGATCGAGACCTCACGCTCGAAGGAGCACGCGCGTGCATGCGCGCACCCAGCCTGAGCTGAGCGCACCAATCGGGATATTCAGTTGATCTACATGGCTATGATACTTTGATGTAGCAACGAGCCGAAAGCGTGGAAATTGATAGTACTCTTGCTGAAAATGTAGGCCTACATGTATGTGGAAAGCTAGCTTCTTTCAAATTTGTCTTCAAGTTCTTTCGAGCGCTTGTTGCCGTGTGCTTTGCCAAGTTGTGGTTTTCACAAATTTTATTGCCGCCGGTGGGTGTCAGCGTGCGCGGCTTGCCGCCGTGGAATTCGTGGGAAGTGTCGTTCGACTGTTTTCGTTATGTGTTAGTCAGCGAGTGTTTCAGCCAGAAGTTCAAGCCGGAAAACTTCGTCTGCGATTCGTGCAGACGCCCCATTTACACATATTGTAATACCAGAAACTGCCAAGTCCATCTACATGTTGACATCGCCTGCAGTTCAAAGACACACAGTCAGTATTTTCACCCACGCTGGGTCGCTTCACAACCAACTGCAGGTTCCTTTATCTATCAATACTGACCCAATGAGGAAAGCAACAACACTGCAAGACCAGTTTGGTACTGCACAGTCTCAGCTAGCTGCACTATAAAGCACTCTATCTCACTTAATTAGAGCATCACCTGCACCATTAACACCTCTACGAAATGAAGTATTTAAGGTCATTCCTCGTCAACACGTACACCACAGGAGAGACAGTGTAATTACATTAAGTACACATGACTCGTTTGCACTGGAAATGTATAGGCAAAGTGGACTAGACCGTTGTCCAGGGAATGATGGAATGTGTGAAGTCAAACTTGCGAAAAGCAGCTGATTCCTCTCCCTGACAATTGCTGTAAATTTGTACATATTGTCTCTAATGATATCTCCTCAAAGAGAGACAGTTTTTATTCCACCACTTTGTTGCCTTTCCATAAACAGCAAGTTCATTTTGTGCTGAATTTTGGTTTACAGAATTATCAGCTAGGGAGGAGAGAGAGAGTGCTGCGCACGAACATTATCCCCATGTAAGTCTCAGCTTCTTCAACAACGCTGCCGATATCCTGGCTCTCAAGAAGAGCCCACCCATCAATAGAGCGGACTCTTTTGTGTTCGTGTTTGGGCTAAATATGAAGTAACTTGGAGCATTGTTGTTTTATTCACGTAAATGTAGGAAAGAGCTCGGAGAGCGGAGCTATAGCTAGCTAGCTAACAATAGTGAAGTGTGCTCGAGTACTTGCTTATCATGCGGGCCAGTCGCCGGTCTTGTTTCAAAGTTTCATCCTGTATTTTGCTGCCTATCATAGTGGAGGAAAAATCAAAATTCATGTACCAGTACCCAGGTGTTTCAAAGTTTAATTTGCATTTTTCAAGCAAAAATCAAATGTTTGTATCCTCTGATTTTACTCAAAATTTTGATGGCCGAAATTTACATTGATACCGTTGGGTATACTGTCCATATAGGGGTAGTTAACGTTGTGAATGTGAAATAGGAAATCATCTCTTTTGTCATACAGGGACACAACTAATTTATTATCTTCAATGGTGATTTGTCTATCTAAGTATGCTACTTTATCACCTTTTAAAGCTCTGAGGGGTAAATTTGTCTAATGGCCGTTGCAAAATCAGGGTTGTTAATGGTTCTTAAATCATCAATGCATCTTCTAGCGAAACTAAACGAGGGTGGATTGGGTGGCGTTTGTTGATTAGACGCGACGCTAGGTCGCGAGAAACGAACCATTGCAGAGCTTTCGTAGCTATGTAAAAGCTGTTAGTAGTGGCGCACAATTTGTCCCCATGGAAATTCCTATAGTTTGTTGAAATTTTTTCTCATTAACATGGATGTAAACATTATTCATGCTGAGTCCGTTAAAACTATCATGTCTTAATTTAAGCATGTGTTCCTTTAGTGCAGTATGAGGCAGATTAGTCTATAAGGTGCTGAAATCGTAAGTGTGCATGGATAAAATAGGTCCTCGTAAGTTTGCTTCGGAAATTAATTCTGAAAGGTCGTCTGAATTTTGTATTATCCAGTATGTTTTTATTCCTGAGTTTCTGCAAATGGCATCATGATATTTTTGCTGTCGTTGTTTGATAAGATTCAAGCAGAAAGTCTGTACTTTGGACATGATGGCTGTGCAGCATGAGCTTGAGGCAGCAATAAACCGACTACCATAGGGATTCTTGCGAAGTTTCAGTAGCCAATAAAATATGGGAGGGTATGTAAGCGAGCGGGAAGGTCTAGTATATGTAGATGAGGGTTGTAACCAGGTTTCACCAAAGCTAACAATGTCACTCTTCAAATTCGTCAGCATCAAATGCTCTATCTGTGGTAGCTTTCCGAGGAAACTGCCACAATTCATCAGGCAAATCGTCAGGTAACGAGGAGCTCCCTTTGAAGGGCCTCCTTATATGCTGGCTCATCGTGTTGGTTGTCTTCCGTTTTCCCGTTTCTCGTACGTTCTAGATCTCGGTCGAATGTCCATATTTCCTCGCACAAATGGGCTTGAACCAGATCACTTTTCGAAAGAGCTGGTAGTCAGGTGTTCCAGAGCATGCAGCTGCATTTACAGGAAGGCGCGCTCCAACCACTTGTACACCCTGTTTAAATTAGCATCAAAAACACGCGAGCCTTTCGCGTTAGGGGAATCACCCTCGGCCTCACAAAAAAATGATCGTGTCACGAAGCTCTGGCGATCGCACACGTTGGTTTACGTGCTCTGTCAGAGTTCGATAGTTGTCTTAGCATCCAGATTGCCAACATACACGTATATAGTACAGCGCGCCTTATATTTTCCGTCGGCTTCCGTGATGTTATTATCATGAGCGACCACGAGGTATCATCAGCGTCAAAATCGTGAAACTGAACCCGAGGCCTCTCGCCGCGGTCGCCGGTCGCACGCGAACGTCCAGTTGTACTTGCAGTTGTAGCTGACTACTACAGTAATTACACTACATTGTAGTAGTAGACGGACGTTGGGCGTTGGAACATGGCAGCTAGCCCTGTAGACTCGCCAAGTTCTTCTTCTTCACCAGAAGTCTGGTTGTAATCCTCACAGGTCCGTTTCATCTTCTCACCTACCTGCTCCGTGGCCGTAGTCTGTTGGTCGTTGCGACCCTTCCGCCTCTTGCTAACGGTTTTCGCATGCGGAGCACACGCAGTCGGCGTTTCTTGTGACCGTCCTCTTCAGGTCAAGATGTAAATCCTTAATAATTCGACTAAGCCGGGCTTCGCGGTCAAGGGCTTCTGAGCGTTCATTCGCAAGTTCCTCTCAATCGTAGAGCTGTAATTAAAGTGCGGAGGGAGTCAAACTCAGCCGAAAAGGCCACACCGAGACATTTCATCGTTTCGGCCTTTCCAGGATGTTTCCAGGATGCTTCGAAAGCGGCACCTTACACGTTGGGCACACTTTACTATGTTTGGGAGACGTAACAGGGTATGAGTACTACTCGTACTGAGCGCGAAATACGAATCCAGCACTCGCTTTTGACGAAAACGACCTTGCTGACTAGTGTGTCTGACGAGTGACGGAGGACGCACCGCTGATTTCCAGGCCAGCAAGTTCTATTTTGCTCCATGCGACATTTCCCATCACAGAGCACATCCAGGTCAAACTGAGCAACCGGAGTCTCTAAAAAACGCTTTAGCATGACCTTCTGAGCTTCATCGTTCTCCTCCGACGCAAAATTCAACATCAGCAGTTCCTCTTCACCAATCGTGCCATGCAGAAGCAATCCGCTACATGCACTTCTTGTGGTATGGCATTTTCATTGGAGAAGGAGAGCAAGTAATGTACTTCAAAGAGCTTTTGCAAGGTGTGGCTTTCGGTGTAGCCGTCGTGTTTCCGATTGGCTTTGCCGCTGAAAACTTGGTCCGCAATTTACTACATGTAGTTGTTTTCGAACGCACGGGCATTCTTGGATCACAGGGGCTGCAGCAGCTAGCCGCGTCTACTGTTCTAATGGTTAACGTTAGTCGCTTGGTGACTTTGATGAAGAAGCAACTCCGGAGATCCGGGACTTCGTGCGCGCACGGTCAATTGTCAAATTGTGGCCAGAAATTAGCATTTGCTTTTTTTTTCTCTCTTCTGGGTCTTTCTGGCTATCGTCTCAGAGAGAGAGAGAGAGAGAGAGAGAGAGAGAGAGAGAGAGAGAGAGAGAGAGAGAGAGAGAGAGAGAGAG
>JAOWAW010115112.1:0-13170 GCA_028565695.1 Nicola tetela
AAAACCACTGAACCGATTTGCACCAGACTTGGACGAGATCCTTCCTCAACATCTCGGATGTGTCATGATCGTATTTTGAACTTTCCTACCTCCCTCGAAAACCTCAAAATCGCCCTTCCAAACGCCGACAAGCGCATCTTCCCATGGCCTACGCCAACTCCAGCGCTCCATGCATTTGTTCGGTCTCATACACCTGATACCGCAACTCTCACCTCTGCATGTAGACAATGCATCACAGCTGCCAATGGGCACGATTTGACTGCAACAATGTCGCACTGCCGCAGCTAAGCGCGAAAACTGCAACATGTACAATGTCGCAGTGCTGCATGCTGCCGGCCGCAGCTGTGATCTTGTGTCACACATAAACAAATGTGCTGTTTGCCAACTTTCCCAAATGTATAATACTGCCACACAATGCAACCAGTCCGGAGCTCGCCTTGAAGCAGATCGTGAAAGCACTGCGCTTGCACGAAGTCTTGAGTGTTGGGAACAAAGGCGAGCTCACTTGGAACGGTATGCTGAAAGAGCAGTTGCACGACCAATGAAAGGTAGATGGAAGAATAGGTTCCTACATGAGTACAAGGACGATACCGCGTAGCGGCAAATACGAGTGGGCCCGAGCGCCGCAGGCGCGAGAACTGGTTGTATGAAGACAGGTATTAATGCAGCGCTTCACTACGACTGTTCACTTTCCTACGACGGTCATCCTGACCTCATAATCGGGTAACTATGCTATCATGTGCATGATCCACATTCAATGATCCGTGCAAAGCATGGGTAGCTATGCTAGTATATATATATATATAATGTCTTGCTCTAGACAGTTATTATATACAGTATATATTTAACAGTACGTGTATATAACCATATATATAAACAGTATGTATTGCTTGCAAAGAATCACTGACACCAGCATGTTTCTTACTTGATAAAACTTTTCAATGTAATCCTGAGGTCTTCATCAGGTTAACTGACACTTCTATCAAGGTAGCTTATGGTTGGAAGAGTTGTGGTTTGCTAAAGGTGTGAGATGGTGCAACTAGAGGTGTGAAGAGGTTTGACTATAGGTGACAAGTGGCATGATTTCCATGTGTACTCTGGTGTCAGTGATTCTTTGTATGTACTAGATTATCCCAGAGTGATGCCGTTCAAAGTATATATATATATATGCATTGCTCTATACTATTGCAGATTGCTTAACAGATCTCTAACAGATTGCTTGTGGACTGGACCAAATCTCTAACAGATTGCTTGAGGAATGTGCAGTACAAAATTTATAAACCATTCCACTATATATTCAACCTCTTACTGGAAGTGGGCATGTTTCCATTTTTCACTGCTGCCGAGTGAAGTTGTCCAAAGATACTGGTTCCACAGTTGTAACCAACTTCTAGGTGAGTTGATCTCTGTGTATGTAGCTGAATTGCGGAAGCTATCGGAACACTGCACTTTTGGAGCAACCCTGGACACCATGTTTAGAGAAATGCTGGGCCAATTTTCTTCCTTTTTCTCAGAAGGTTGAGACACCTATACTGGACCACCAGCACAACTGGCAGTAAATGAAATAGAGCCCAAGTTCTGCAGAGCACACAAGGTACCCTACTCACTGAAGGATAAAATGTATGAGGAACTCCATTGATTGCAGAGAGAGGGAATCATTAAACCCGTGGAGTATTCTGAAATGGGTGGCACCAATTATGCCTGTCATCAAGGAGGATGGCACAGTTGGAATATGTGGTGACAACAAGTTGACTGTGAATCACGCATCGAAGGACGACCAGTGCCCATTGCCCAATGTTGAGGACATGTTTGCAACCTTGGCAGGTGATCAACATTTCAAAAAATTGGATCCCAAGCTTATGCGCAGATTCCTTTGGTGGAGGAGTCATGCAAGTTCATGACCATCGATACGCCGCTTGGTCTACTCCAGTAAATCCGCATGCTGTTTGGTGTGCCATCAGCTTCAGCGGTATTCCACTGCATCATCAAGAATACCTTGATGATGCACTGGAATACTGCTGCCATAACAACCTGTGAGACAGCGACACCAGACTTGCTGAGCTCACCTGGGGTGGTGTTTCCACCAAGCCTGCTCTCATTCCCGAGAATGATCGCCGTGGCCGACTGGATGGTACATGGTGTTTGGGAAGGCAACCAGGTGGAGTTTTTTGACAACCAAATCATTGATGCCGATGCACCCAGTTACATCTGCACCAACCTGTCATGGGAGGCCATTTCAAACAAGGCAGTGACTGAGAAGAAGATGAAGTATAAACTAGTGGCTGAGGAACTGCGAGGCTCCATCACCCCCCCCCCCTTGTGTGCTCCACAGATGGTATGCTGCATCACAAATATGCGGCCTATCAGAAGCATCTGGCCTGCCGACTTGCAAGCAAATGGCAAAAGCCCTACTCCCATGTCATGAGGTGGGTAAGGACTCGGACGCAGTTCGCAATCTTCCGGGCTGTGGACCTTCACCTGTTGGGCACAAGACGGCAGATCTGGAGCCTTGGCCTCCAAGACAACGCTGCCATTGGTGTTGGCTGATGAACTGCCCACATTTCAAATAGCTAACAGTCTGCTCTTATCAACTCATACATAAGCACTGTCATAAACTTAAAAGTATCTCTCTCTCTCTCCCTCTATCAATTTATCTTGTCATTGATTATCCTGTATGCTCTTTTCATAATCATAAAATTTAAATAAAATTTGCTGCACACGATTTCATGAAATCGGATATCAAGAATACCTTGCAAGAAATTCCAAATTTGTTGGTGAGAGTTGACGACATTTTAATCACAGGCAACAATGAGGAAGAGCATGTGTATAATGTGAAGAAAGTGCTTGAACACCTTGAGAAGGTGGGTCTAAAAGCAAAGTGGTCAAAGTGCAAGTTCTTTGAGCCATCCACAGAGTACATGGGCCTCGAGCACCCACACTGGAGAACCAAAGACAACTGCGCAGCTACCTGGGCCTTCTTAACTTCCACCAGAAGTTCATCTGGAATCTTTCAATGTTGGTGGAACCACTTAATCGGCTGTTCAGTGAAAATCAACGATGGACGTGAAGTTCCAAGCAACCAACAGCTTTTGACAAGGTGAAGGAGTTGCTATGCTCATGGTCTATGCTTGTCCACTGTGACTCTAAACAGACAGCTTTTGACAAGGCAAAGGAGTTGCTATGCTCATGGTCTGTGCTTGTCCACTGTGACTCTAAACAGCCCTTAGTACTCTCATGCAACGTCTCCTCGTACAGTGTCAGAGCCGTTTTATCACACACAGTGAACAAATTGCATTTGCCTCACGCACACTCAACTTTGTCGGGCACTTTCAACGTTGAGCACTGGCACTCACAGGGTACAAATATAACCTGGTGTACCAAGCTGGAGAGTGCAATCAGCATGCCAATGTGCTGAGTCATTTGCTACTAACCAAGAAAACCCCAGAGTGGAGACCTGGCAAGGTTGTCATACTGGTGGATCACCTAGACAACTTACCTGTCACCGCAAAGAGATCACACTGACTACTCGCCATGATGCAACACTACCACGGGTCAAGCGATTTGCCGAGTTTTCCTGGACCGAGGAAGCACAGCAAGATCAGTTTCTGCCATATTTCAACTGTCAAATGGAGATTTCAGAAAACTTGTGTGACCAGATACTGCAGGACCTGCACATGGGACATCCGGGCATCAGATGAATGAACGCATTGGCAAGGAAATTTGTCTGTTGGCCTGGTGTAGATCATGACATTGAACAGCTGGTGAAGTCTTGTGAAAAATGCCAGGTATCGCAGAAGGCACCACTGCTGTTACCAATGCAACTGTGGTCTTGGCCAGAATGGCCAAGGTCCCGTCTCCATGCTGACCATGCTGGACCTTTGGATGACGGACAGATGCTTTTCATTGTGGTGGGTGCGCATTCCAAGTGGATTGAAGCGTTGCCGACTGAGTCATTGACATTGGTTGTCACCATCAAGAGACTGAGAGAGCTTTTTGTGACACATGGAGTACCAGACACAACTGTGATCGACAATAGTCTATGTTTTGTGAGCGCTGAGTTCGCTACTTTTTTTGAGGAAGAATGGAATGATGCATGCCCCTGAGGAGCATGCTCAGCAAACACAAAATTTCTTCTTCTTCTTCTTCTTCTTCTTCTTCTTCTTCGTCTTCTTCTGCTTTGTCTTCTCTCAACTGCTGCACGTACTTTGCTTACAATCCGTCACTGTTGTATATACTGTACATGTGTGTTGTATGAATGTCTACTTGTACATGTACATTGCTAACTAATAACTTTTTCCCAGGCGGTGTTTGCTCCTGCCAGTTTTGTACTCCAGATGGCTGTAATGTTATAATTATTACCATTATTTGTTTTCTCATCTATTAAGGATTGTTCCTTTGCTTGTATGGCTAATTGAGGAGCTCTCCAGTTGACTCTGTCCACTCTTAATGTCTCAGTATGAAGGGCAAGCTCCAGGGAAACAAACAATTCAAGTACAGTAGATGTAAATGATAGCGAAGATGCAAACTCATTCACTGACTCTCTGTCAAGTTGTGAAGGTGCAGTGCAGGCTCACACGCATTGCGTACATCAGGTAACAATGCCCAACATCGCACTCGGTTGAACTATGAAGACACATGCACAGTGTTCTCTGTAAAGGTCAAAGAATACCCTGAAAACAGCTTAAAACAGGTTTTCTGGGGTTAATTTTTGAAAAATTTCTGGGGGAGCATGCCCTCAGACACCTTAGGAGACCTAGGCAACGCAGCAACAAACTATTTTTTATGCAGACCTCTGCAGCTACCAGAAACCACTCCAAACTCCTTCCCAGTTATGCACCTGAAAAGTATGTGATCTCTGTTTGACTGAAAAATTGATGATTTCCTCTTCCTCTTGTACCTGTCTGATGATCACGAAAGCGTGAAACTCAGAGTAACAGAAATAAAGAAGTCTCCGTTCCTCTCTGTCAACTTCGTGTGTATATATATTTATAGTATGCATTGCTCTGTAAACCGCAAAATTTTAGTGGCATAGAAACCTTAGTGAATTTAGTGAATTGTTCAAAGTCACCAAATTTTTTCACTGCAAATCCGTTGCATTCCAGTCAGGGCAATGCTTAATAGGTTGTTCACATGACAAATCCCATGGTCACAGCCAAGTTGCTATGGTAATTGGCTTTTCACGTGAAAGTTTGACCAAATGGTCAAAACCCATGGCCAACAACCTCTACCCCCCCCCCCCCAAAAAAAGAAAATTTTGTCTTCAGCCACAGGAAACAGTGAAGAAGTCATCTTCTGAGATGAAGACAACTATCTGCCTGGGGTTTCTTTCTTGTCGTCGATAATTGTGTGTCGATATACTGAACAAAACACCCACCGACAAAGTTGAGAGTTTTCTCCTGAAGATATGGTCAGAGTTGCTGCACTCATAGGACAAGATGATGATGACCAGAGTGGTGAAGGAGGAAAGCGCATTGGAAAAGTTGAAAGCTCTCCATCTTCACAGTAATGATGATATAAAAACTTCAATTTCAGGCTCCACTTCAAAATGAGGTGCAGTGATTGCTGTTTTTGTTTGCTTCATACTCTAGTTTGTCAAATTTCTCACTGCATGTACTGGCATGTAGCTTTTGTGATGTGTTGAACATGCACAAATAAATATTTGTTTCTAATTTAGGACTAGCATTGAATCTGTTTCTTTATCTTGTTGCAGACACTACCACTACCACTCCTACCAGTACCCCAAGCAGTACTCCAAGCAAGCTAGAGGATAGTGGTATCTATACTGGACATGAAGGAGTGACTGCTGAAAATCCTTCAGATCATTCATACCCCTCACCTCACCACATGAAGAAGGAAGCACCCCAATGCGGCAAGAAGTGTCCAAGAAAAGCCTCGTTCAGACAGGAATATGGCTGCCACCACCCAATGTCTTCAAGTTTTGGCATGCAGGATCTCCAAACAGAGATCCAGCAAGCACCATTCCGCCATGAGGAACAAATCCAAGAGTGGTGGCTAAAGGGTAAGCAAAAGGAGATGGCTCTTTCTAAACTGGAGGATGATTTGGAAAGATGACTGTGCAAGGATGAGAAGTTGGGAGAAAGGAGGATTGCAATTGCATGACAATAGAATGAAACTGACAAAATTTTGAAACAAACTATGCTACACTGTAGCAGAAAACACAACAGTTGCAAGAGTCAAACATGCAGTTAACAGCTCAACTACTGACTGAGTTCAATAAGACTGTTACTAGACAGGATTAGATAAGAGAAAGGTTTCCATCAAGATCAAATGAGAGTGTGACTTGAGTGTATTAACAAAGTGATGACACTGATGGGTGAAGGTTGTGCTCTTATTGGTGATTCTATCTGTAGAATTGTTAGGACAATGACAGTTAAATTATATAGAAGAATACTTCTGTAATTTAGCTTTTGGTGCACATATGCAGCAAGCTGGCCACACACAGCACATCCCTCCAGCAATGCATTGGCTGTTGGGGAATTACAGTTTGCTGGTTCCGCATCAAGTAGCCAATATTCTTTGAAAGGACACTGACACCGCTCGCAAACACCGTGAAGTGCACAAGCAACAAGTGCAATTTTGCTTGCAAAAACAGGATCACAGATGTAGTTGTGCACAAGGATGCTCAATCTCCCTTTCAAATGTCCAATTGGATTTTTGACGACATGTCTCGTCCTGATAATGCAGTAGTTAAAGCTACGCTCTTCTTCAGTCAGTTGATTGCCTCCATAACACTTCAACAAGGTTTGGGATAACGCAAATGCGGAGTCAGCAACAATAGCTGGTCCATCACAGCAACTGAAGATTCTTGAGGCAAAAGGTCACCACTGTTTATGCACTACAGGAGTGAGCTTGTGTTCCGTGTGTACACATCACACATAGCACCTGTCCCTCCAGCATTTATGTATGTCATTACACCTCTTGCATTCACACAAAAAAAGTAAAGCTATAGCTAGGTAGCCCTTATGGCAGTAGTAGGAGTCTCAATCCTCAGATAGCTTTGCAATCTTCATAAAAGTGCCATCCAGAGCTCTCCCACATCATGGAAAGTGGCATGTTTCAAAATGTGTTTTGATCTAAATCTTCTCCATGAGGAAAAACACAGACTTCAGAAGCACTGCGATGGAAACACCAAGGTCTTTATGAATGATATAGTGTACAGTGGATTTCCCAACACAATACTCTATTGCCAGTTGTTGCATGGTTCTTGTATGGGCCATCCACTCTAAAGATATTGCCATTTGTTTCCTTCTAGGTAGACTGTTAATATGGCAGTCCGCTTCCTTTCATGTAGACTGTTAATATTGCCATTCACTTCCTTCCAGGTAGACTGTCATGCAGTATTCTCTTAGTTGAGGTGTTGTCCAAAAACACAGTGTATAGCTAAGGAATGTGGATCTACACTTGTCCACCCTGAACATCTCTAAATATTTTATCTCCTCATAATCTCAATAGAGTTGTCCAATTTCCCTCCAGGTACCCAACACCTCGTTCTCCCAGCATCCATTCCCATCATTATCACTGTGTGCCATCCAAAAACGCCGCTTCATGGAAAGTGAATGCCGAAAAGTAGAACAAGGCAGAAAGAACTAATGTTTGAGTTGCAATATTGAAGGCATGTCTGCTGGAGTCAAAAAGAAAGTCAGGTCAGAGACTGGAATGTCTTCTTCTGCAACTCCCAAGTGGTAAGAACAATGGAGGAATTGTCATGCACTGCAAACAACACGGCATGCTCTTATCTGTGATATCCTTTAATCATAGAATGACTGCAGTTAAACCCGTTTATCTGGGGTTAAACTGGTTTAACCACCTTACAAGCATTGTTGCTATGACTGCACTGGGAGATTGGCAATATGATAGGGCTATTATGTCTTGGCTGAATCCTTCTCCACAATCGGAACATAGTTTTGACGGGAAACTGTGATTGCCAGCTTCCTAGAAGGATAGGTTATAGGAGGTAGTCAATTACTTCATGTATGGCTCGCGGACTAAAAGAGGGGGACACTGTTTGGGCTGTTTGTTGCCATGTAGTCAGCTCAGCTCGAGCAAGGGATTTTCTTGGCACTCACTGGAGGGAAGGGCTTCTGTGAGGAAAGATTGTCAGCCATGTAGGCAGTGGCAGAAGTTGAAAATGGACAATTGAATGGCAGGATGGTGGACCAAACATGAACGTTTCAGCTCAATTGCTGCGCCTTGAGAAGGGTGATGATGAGAGCACTGGGAGTGAAGAAGGTTCAGACACCTCTTCCAACGATGGTGACCACTCCGATTCTGATCCTGATGAAGATGACCAGTTTTCCTCTGATTCTGAAGGCAGCACAAGTGAAAGCTCTTCGGTTAGCGATGGTCAGGGTGTGGCCGACTTTGACAACAATAGCAAGATTGAATCGCTTCTTGTGGTGAAGGATGTAACGTGGGAGAAGACAGACTCCGTCACGAAGGACGTCCTTGAAGGCCCCCGTACAATGCCAAGACTTCTGTGGGATGATGACTTACCAGTCGAGAACAAGACACCTCTCTATTTTTTTTGTTGATGTTTCCCACGAATGAAATTGGAAGGATCCTGGAGGCAATGAAGAACAACTGGGTCTCGCTCCATGGACAGGCAGGAGTTTTTCAAGGTCCTAGGGCTCTTCCTGGCAATGGCAGTGCACCTTCTTCCTTGTCGGAGGGATTATTGGGAGGTCAGTGATGGTCTCTATCCTGCACCAAACTTTGGAGGCCGCTTTAGTATGAGCCGGAAGTGATTTGAAGATGTCGTTCACTACCTATGCCTTGACCACCAGCCAGCTACCACTTTAGAAAACGGAACCAACCATGATCCTAGGCTACCAATCAGGCATTTCATTGGCGCATTCAACTCGAACATGGAGGCCAGAGTTCATCCCAGCTACAAGCTATGTGTTGATGAGTCGATGTCAAGTTGGCACGGATAGGAAGGCGGGACGTTTGGCATGCCTCACATGACAAAGATACCTAGGAAGCCAGAGGGAGTGGGCTTGGAGATGAAGGATTTGTCCGATGTTGTGAGCAACCTGCTCCTGCGCATTGAATTAATGGAGGGCAAGGTCACGATGCATCAGAAAGATTTTGCTGTCAAGCTGGGTGCAGGTGCATCTGTTTGTCTCCGGTTGACAAAGCCTTGGTGGGGCACAAATCGGATAGTATGCGGAGATTCTGCTTTCGCTAATGTAAAGACAACAGTTGCTCTCAGGAAACACGGCCTCCACTTCATGGGCTTGGTGAAGACAGCGCATTCAAAATTTCCGAAAAAATACCTCGATGCCGTCAAGCTAGAAGAACGTGGAGACTTCACCGCCGCTACATCCACTGTAGACGGCGTCAGTCTTATTGCCCTCGCATGGAACAACACAAAGAGTAAACATTTTGTTAGCACGTGCGGGACAACTCTGGAAGGAGAACCACCGTGCAAAAAGCGGTACCAGATGAGGGATGACGGGATGCTGGAAGAGTACACCAAGAATGTGAAGCGCCAGAAATTGGTGGAGGAGTACTTTGACAGTGCTCCAAGCAGCAATGTTCACCATCATTACCGGCAAGGCTTGCTAGCACTTGAGAAGGTGTGGGGGACTCAATGTTGGTGGCACAGAGTCTTTTCCACCATGCTTGGCATTATTGAGACAAATGCGTTTCTGGCTATGAAGCGCTTCAAGCCTCAGGTATCCTATGTCAACCACAGCAAGTTTGTTGCAGACCTCACCCTGCAGCTCATTTCCAACACATTTGGAGAGGACAGGTCATCCAGCAGGGCACTGAGGACATTCGCAGAGCAGAACATGAGGCAGAGAACAGGGTCTGGCACCAACGGCGTGAGTGAAGCAGAGACCCATGACCTGAAGCAGCTGTCCAAGGCAGAGAAGTACAGCAAGAGGAAGGGGAAAGAGAACGATGGCGGCTCACCACCTTGCCGAGACCTCCTCCCTTGTCAAGTGTGCCAACACCTAGACCAGAAAAAGGTCCTAGCTTCGTACTACTGCCAGCAGTGCTCCAAGCCAGGTCTTGGAGTTTACATGGCCCTGTGCAGGCCTCAGTCAGTGCGTGGTACCCGCTGTTATTTGTGGCACATGTACAATACCTTGCTGGGTTTCTCACAAAAATGAATATTTCTATTAGACACTTTCACATTTTTCAGGCACAGCAGAAGCCAAACTCAACCTCCATGCACAGTTATTCATTAATATGCATTCTATGAGCAAGTCATGGTCTAATTTAGTTGTGGTTAAACCGGTTCAACTTTAGGCTGGTCCTTCTATGATTAACACGTGATCAGGAAGCAATTGAGCAAGACCTCGGAAGAGCAACAGCCACAACAACGCTAGGTGTTGCGAAAAAAGCAGCCAGATGGCATGACAAGTGGCTACAACAGCAACAAAGACAGAGAAGCTATAACAGACCAACACATTGTGGATAGAACTTGTGTAGAGTTTCAATTTCCTGTCAGCAATGCATCAATCGACGGCTTGAGTCTTGTCTTGATGAACAAAAAAACATATGTACATCCAGTGCTGGTCTGTCCCATGGTCAATACATCTATGTTTTTGATACCCAGAAATCACTCTTAGCATCAACCATTTATTTTGGGGCCTTGCGATGTAATTCAGTGTGTTGCAGCAAGTCACCTACAACTGTCAGCTGGTTAAAACGTCTGATAACTTAAAATAAATATTTGCTGGTGGAAAGTGTTTTCTGCTTAGAGTATTATCAATTTGCAACTCCAGAGCAAGGTATCTGTTAACAATTTTTGCTGGTTCTTTTTCATTTATTCGTGAATCTCTGTGTCTTTTTTTCTATGTATTCCTGAATCTGCGTGTTTTTCTGGCTGCTCTTTAGGCTGGCTCTCAAGAACAAGTGACCATGGCTTCACTGAGGGTAGCTGATCAGTTGAAAATGCTCCGTTTTCACCTTGCTAATGCCCTTGATGTTAAGGGGGGCACTCCCTCTGATGGTGCTATAGGGACAACAGTAAACACTGTGGTGACCTTGATGCCCTGCCATGCTGCCACCACTAAAGTGCTTTTTCACGTGCCAGCTGGTCAGCAGTACCCATTTTTTTTCATCAGTTCGCCTCAGTGGAGAAGTATCATTCAAGGCATCGACCTCATTTCAGCGTCTTGAGCCATTTCTTCCCATCACTGAGTGCTGTAGTACAACAACAGCAACTGGGTATCAGATTAGCAAGGATAGCCTCATCACCGTGGAATGGCAGCCAGAGGGGTTGTTGGAGCTTGCTGACCACTCTCAGTGCTGCCAGTACCAGGCAGGACTTCTTGGCCAAGGCCATTCACCTGGCAAGACAGAAACCTGGCGGCTTCCCTGTCCTAACTCTCCACTTTAAGCGTGTCCAAGTCCAATATAGAGATGTCAGTTCAGGGGAGAGTGGCAGTAGAAATAGAACACCACAACTGCCACCACCACCACCATCATCAACATCCTCTTCCTCATCTCTTCCACCACCATCATCCCCCTCATACCACCTCCACCATCATCCTCACTGTCACCAACATAGTCATCCTCACTGCTACCACCATCATCATCCATAGATGTTCAAATTCTTAATACATGAAAACCATCACAATATGGTTCTTTGATTACAGACAACAGATACCTCATTTCGGTTGCAACTGTTATACCTATCCTTGGATAGAAAACTTTTCCATCTAAGGACAGGTGCCACTGTTTCATGCGAAGCAAGGTGTCTTTCTTATTTAAACAAGTTGTCCATAATCAGAGAACCGTATTGTGAATGTCATCCTTGTTGCTACCACCCCAACAATTTGTATCACCATCATAGCCAACACCTCCTCCAGCTAACTGATAGCCACGTACAACTCCTTCAAGTTTGTCTCCCCTTCTATAAAACTATGCCATGAACTACTCATTTAATTTGTATTGTGATTGTAATTTTTCTGTAATCACTTGCCAGTTAGGGCAAGTTGTGCCTTTTATAAAACAAACTATAAAATTATAACAGTAACACTCTTTTTCTTACCTCCCACTTACGATGGCAGATTTTAAAGTCACAAAGGTTCGAACTGCCAGTCTAATAAAACTGAAACAATTGTGTGCAAAATATAAAATAATTAAATTGCTACATGTATTGTGTTGGTGCAAACTCTGGCTGCTTGTTAGAGACTGCAGAGGGAGAAAGAACAGAATTGGGAATGTGGCTTTTGCACAAACGCATCTTCTGAAAGACTGATTGGATATCCCAGGTAGTTTCAATCCACTGGAGGTTCAGCACAACAGTACTTGCTGATCAAGAGCCCATGGAGCACCTACTAGTAGTAGTGCATCAGGTAGGAATGCACTTGCGTACCAGCCAGCCTACATTGTACACAAGTATCAGCAAATTACACGAGCATTCAATCCTGGTGTACCACAAAACAGTTCTTATGTTCAATCCCGGTGTACCACAAAACAGTTCTTATGTTCAATCCCGGTGTACCACAAAACAGTTCTTATGTTCAATCCTGGTGTACCACAAAACAGTTCTTATGTTCAATCCCGGTGTACCACAAAACAGTTATGTTCAATCCTGGTGTACCACAAAACAGTTCTTATGTTCAATCCTGGTGTACCACAAAACAGTTATGTTCAATCCTGGTGTACCACAAAACAGTTATGTTCAATCCTGGTGTACCACAAAACAGTTATGTTCAATCCTGGTGTACCACAAAACAGTTGTGTCATTATGTGAGTGTTCTCCTTTTTTTCTCAAGAAATGTTACTACTGCACCAGATATACCCACTATAGTAGTTTCTGTCCAAGAAAATTTTCGTCTCCTGTTGTATCAAAGCCTCAGAGTTGACGTGTCCGCACCCAAGCTTGCCACCAGCACACTGGTGGGCAGGAACCAGGCAATCGCCATGCAGACAGCCGTGGTCAAAATTGTCACTGGCTCACCAAACCAGCCCATCCACCTGACAGCACATATCCTGTTCGACACTAGAGCATCCAGAACATTCATCACAGTTATTGCAGTCATGAGTCAACCTTCCATCTGTCAGTCGCGATGAAATCACTCTTTCAGCATATAATGTGCACAAGAGGGGCAAGTAGAATTTTCAATGCATGTTTGAGATTTGCGTGTGGGGGGGGGGGGGGGGGGGGGGGGGGGGGGGGGGGGGGGG
>JAOWAW010115156.1:0-13165 GCA_028565695.1 Nicola tetela
GAGGGGGGAGGGGTAAAATAGATCTTAGGACAGAAAAGTTAGGGTCAGAGAAGAACCTTTGAGATCCAACTTTGAGGGAAAAGAAGTGAATGTAGTAGGAAGAAAGGCGTAGGTCAGAGATAAGAGAAGTGTAGCGGTCAGATTTTCTAGAGTGTGCAGAGTCAAGATTGGACTCCAAAGGTAGGGTCAGTTCAATTACGTAGACTTCCTGTTGGGGAAGAGTAAGACAAGGTCGGGGCGTGGGGATGTTGTTAACATGAGCTGGGATTGTTGAGTCTGAGGAAGTTAAGTGTCCAGGTAAGTCAGCGAAGATTTGAGGAGGAGAGTTAACAGATGAATAGGCAGAGCCTAGAGCAAGAACAAGGTGATGAAGGAAAGAGTTGTGCCGCCAGGTATAATGCCCTTGGTTAAGGAAGATAGAGCAGGAGTTAAGTATGTGGTGTAGTGTCTTGTGGTTGTTGCAGTGAGGACAACGTGTCGTGATACGTTTGTTCGTTCGTTTCAGAGTAGCGAGAGAGGGGAGGCAGTCAAATGAAAGAGCGAAGGACATTACCACACCTTTTAGCAGAGAGTAGAGAAAGGATTTCCAAGAGGCATCAGTCTGTTCCAGATGTAGTAGTTTAAGGAAGGAGCCTTGGGTAATTATTTGCTACAAAATTACTAGCATTTCCCAACAAGGCTTAGGTAATTTTATCTCTGCCATTTTTGTGTTAACGAGCTTACCTGCAGTGCTAATGAGTCTCCTACTAAGGAGGATGCCTTGACTGTGTTGATGTCAAAACTGAATTTGTTGAACTACTCTTTATTTTGAGGTGCCCAGCCAGGAGTGGTGGTGTTGTCCAAGAGGGCTCTGAGCGGGAGGAGAATATTGCATAGGGGCAGAGGGTCGCGATTCGGAATAGGTCAGTGCGCAGACATTGGTACGGGTTGCAGACTTAGGTACGGGAGGATTGAGGTAAGATTAGCAAAGTTTGTACGTGAAAGAAAGCCTCGGGAGCCGATCTCTAACGTAAAGGAGCAAACAATGAAAGACATTGGGTAGGATAGCTCATTTCGTATTGCATTTTGAGCAAACCAATAAAAAGGTGATGCAACGAAAAAAATGAAATGACCATTTCACTATCGGCGGAAAGACGGCCATACCCCGGTACCACAGCGCATTTCATGAACAGTGCAAACGTATTAGCCTGCACATTATCAATGCATCGCAGATCTTCGCGATCACAGATCCGCGCGGAGCTCATGGAGCCGACGTCAACACCTTCTTTGTCTAATCCGGCTACTCATTTGCAAACTCCTCCGCAGCTGGCACTACGCATGCATGCTTTGAATTTGTTTCCTACGCATTTCAAAATACCCACCCTCTAGCTAGCTAGGAATCCGCAGAGAGAACATAGCGGCTGAAGTACTGGTGCCACTACTAGTACTGGTACCAACAGGTAAAACCAATTATTTCTTGCTGCCAATTGCTGGCTTGCGCTCCGTGTGTAGATCTACTGAGCCGAGCTCAGAACGTGCTAGGTACATGTACGTGTACATACAACGGTCTGAGAACGAACTAAACACCAGAAACTTGAGTTGTCTACAAGGCGTTAGACGACAATACAGTAGTAGAAAGGCATTCAGCCATCGATCATCTCTTGCTCGTGAGGGTTGTCCAGGGCTTGCGAGCGAGAAAACGTGTGCTTTTACCAAGGTTCGCTGATGGCATCTAACCAGATGATTCGAATGGCGACGTATCCGTACGAGAACTGGATGGCTTCCTGTCCAGCCGTGGACACGCTGACTCCACTGAAGTTCTGTTTCCCGGGAACGCACGACAGTGGCGCGTATCAAAAGCCTAACTTCGATCCGGTCGTGTCGAACGAATGGATGGCCACATCGGACATTCGTTTTCTACCAGTGTTTCAAGAAGTAGCGGCGCGGTGGGCAGACGCTCAGCCAGGATGCTGCATTTACACGCAATTGATGAACGGCGTCCGATTCTTGGACCTTCGCGTGGCACACACCGTCTACCAGAAAACGCCGCAGTACTTTCTTGTGCATACTTTCGCCATCAGCAAGCTGGAAGATGTGCTGTCGGACATCAAACGTTTTGTGCAAGCCCACCCGACCGAGTTGATCCTTATGAAGGTCACGAATAAGTACCAGTGCAACGACTTGGATCTCATGAAAGTCTTTCAGGACGCTCTCGGTGGCTTTTTCTACCCGAACACGAACGGCGGAAATATTACGGAGACAGTCAGTGCGATCCTGAAGCAGGGGAAGCGTATTGTGGCCGCCTATCGTACGTCCGGCTCGATGTACAGCGACTTGTGGTTCAATGCCGGTGATATCCTCTACAGTTTCCCTTTCGTCAGTAAGGATACGGTGGCGCAAAAACAAGCGTATCTCATCCAACAGCTGAAGAAGTTCGCTAATACCAAGTTTCCGCACTCGATGGTGTTCCAGCTGAGTTACACATTGACGGAGTTGCCTATTGATGTGGCGGAGTCAGTGTTCAGTGGAGAATCGCTCGCTGAGCTTGCGGACAAGATGAACCCCACTCTTATGCCGTTCGTGAAGAACTCGCTCACATCAGCAGAAAGGGATCTCGTCGGCATCATCACCGTCGACAACGAGAATTTTTCGAATGTTGTCGATGTTGCCATTGCGTTGAACGCGGAGCGGCTGGCGAAGCGGAAGTACGGCGCCGATCCTGATCCAACGCCGCAATGCGTTGTGGCGTGCGCAGCAAGCGGAGGTGCTCGGAACCGCCGGAATCGACCGCTCTCGGAGAGGCTGAAGGGCTTCTGTTGCATTGGTGGAATTGAAGAAACTGATACTGAGCCTTTCACGCTATTGCTGCCTCCCGATCCTGCGACTGAAAGTGCAAGCAAGGCCAGTCGTCTGCTTCCGGATTTGTGGTAGACCCAGCCGCGTGGGGCTAGCGCAGTGCGTGCGTGTGTCGGTGCGTGTACATCCTGAGGCGGGGAAGGTAATTAATCCTCATGATTATGATCTGCTATGGAGCAACCTGTTGAAATTGGCACAAATGCGGCTGTAGCTACGCTTTTCTGTAAACAATTTAAACCACACACAGAGTGAATGAGACTTACATTATATTCAATTGAGTTTACTTGTCATGGGGCAGAGGCTACGGCTTACTTTATTTTAGAAGAGAAGAAGCATTTCTGAGATCCAACGATCAAGTCCAGCTATCCAGCTATGTTGCGCTGTTGAAGCACTGACACATCAGAATTTTTAGCAGTCTGCTTGGCCTGGGTATTGCTAACACTGTGGTTTAGAGAATTTACTTGATTTAAAATATAAATTATTAATAATTATTCCTAATTAGGTTGGTTGATGCTCGTTGTTGCACACATATGTTTTCTGGCATGCAGAAGTTAGGGCAGCATCTTCTCCTCTTCTTTTTTCTTGTTAAAGCTCTTTGTCTTTCTTTTTAAAACCGTTTGTTCTTCTAATTGATTTCTCCTTCATGTAAGGACTAACTCAGTAAGCTTGTGATTTTAGAGCAAGTCAAGAGTTGAACCCTGATCAGTCATACATGATCGGCAGGGCCTGTGATTGATCTGGTAAATTGCCGAGAATTATCCAGGCTGCCGGCAATGGTACATCCATATGCTGTAAATTTTCACTTGGCTGAGTGGGGGTGTTTACATCACAAGTTAACTTCCTGGCACCGTGGACTGCAGTTTTCCTTGGTGACTGCAGGATGCTTTTTGTTGGTTCTAGGGAGCGAATAGTGCTTCTTGTTGAATGCTGGCTGTTACACTCGTCTCAGTTCTTAGGCACCTGAATGTGTTGCACTTGTGCTGGTCTTCAACAGAAACTAAGTTCCAACTAACTGGCTCAGTGATCATAAATTGTATAAATATGATAATAACTTTATTGGAATGCTAGTCAGTGTTCATTCCTGGAGGCCGGAGCGACTTGGTGTTCATCTTGGTTTACAAGTGTTACTGGTTTCATTGCATTAATTCTGCTAAAATTTGACATCTTGTATAAATGATTTGCTAGCAATTGTTAAAATTTGAATCGTCTTGTCAAAGTGAAGCACTAGTATGCATCCATTAATAATGATTTTGGCTGGCTGATTGTGTTCTTAGCCTATAGGAAACATGTATAATATTAATTAAAAAATTGCTCTTATGAACTGTCAAAAGAAAAGAGATTTGTGTTAGGTCAGCATGGCCATGGTCAGCTGATTTTGCTTTGGTGTTATGATTGCTGGGTAAGCCTGAGGGTCACAGGAGTCTGCTGAGGTGCATTGATGTCACGACAATGCCTGCAGTTGTTTTCCTTTTTGACCGCCATAAAATTCCTTACCGGCTTGGGCTCAGACTTGACAGCGCCCCCCCCCCCCCGGACAGTGAAGGGGTGCGCTGCCCATGGAGTCTCCCTGTTTTCCCCCTATTTTAACGCTGGGAGCCTTTGCGGGATGCGGTGTATTACCATTAAGTTGGTGCATAATGCACCCCGTCATAATCAGGGAAGAAAACCGCTATTGAATGTTTGGCCTGGTTTTACCTTAGGCCTTTGCCTTGGCCGAAGAAAAGTAAATAGAAACACCAACACCTGCCCCTACGTGTTGCACGTCCGCTAGGCTGCATGCTACATCTGTAGGGAAGGTCCACGTACATAATTATGCAGATCTCCATGTGTATACAATAAGTATTATATGGCGTTCTAACGTTCAAGTCCCGTTGCCATAGTGTCAAAGATATGGCGACGACGACGCGTCGACGCGCTCGACGCCCCATCATCGATCATCAGCCGTTACCCACACGTACACGCATCTTTGTGTACATGTGTGGTATGTGCAGCAGGATTCCGGAGCTGAGCTGTTGAACTGGGCAAGCTGGGCACGTAAATCTACCGGCGGGGTGTTTGAAAATCGTAAAAAACGGCTGTGTTACCGTGATTACAGCAGGGGGTCGATATACAAGTAAGTTGGCAAGGGTTGACTGGCTGGGCTAGGCCTGACCCTGGCCTACTCTGGCCCGTTTCGCGAGGTGGAGTCCAGGAGCAGCCTTCCCACGAAGAGTGGACAAGCAAACCTGCCTTTTCGCTTTCTTGCTTTTTATTTGTTCATGTTACAGAGAGTTGCATTTGCACAAGTTTCCTTCTGGGTTCGTTCCTTGACAAGGAGATGGGGCAAGGAGTAGCAGCGGCGATCACCGTAGAGGAGCGTGATAATAGCTCCTTACGAGGCGCTGAAAGAATACGCGCAGCTGGCCCGCTGAAGTTGTGGAGAATCAAAGGCTGGTTGGGATCAACTTATGAGATTGCTTACCACCAGCAGTCAGATCGGGCGTCAGGCCAGAAGTATTTGTGCATATGTCAGTTTGGAAAAGGTCAAGAGATGCACGCGGAACAGCGCTTCCAGGAGATATACGATCGCGTGAACCCCTTCCTCGCAGACGATTATCCACTGACACTGACCCAGCTTACACGGCTGCTGGAGTGCCTGCATAACCACACAGCTCAAGGGCAGTCGCTGGCGCACGTCGCAGTGTACGCCGATTTGGATGGTTTGCTGTGTCGGGAAGGATTTCGACAGTACTTGGACTCAAAGGGTAGGTGGTCGGGTGCTTCTGTCACCTGAAGCGTTAGAGATTGACAACTGCCGAACTGTATTGTTAGAATCAGTGACCGTGAATATTTCCAAAATAAAAACACAAGTAACCACGGAGTAGTGGCAGATCCAGGGAGGACCTCTGACGACGGGGCACAGACTCACAAAGGGGGTTTGGGCTTCTCCCCTGGAAAAATTGAGGTTGTCAGACCCCCATTTTTTGCAATTGGGATATGACTTATGAGAGAGGCGTTTCATGATGCACCATCAAAAACATTGCATTGGGTTTGCAATGTGGTTGTACTCTTCGAAAGATCAGTATGCCTTTCCATACACAACAGGTGGCCTGTAATGTCTGACATGCGATCTGAGGTACTACTTTTGAAAAACAGTTGGAGCAGCTGAGTGGGGGAGGTTGGGGGAGGGGGCACGTCTCCTCTATGAAAATAGGTATAGCCCTAAAGTAAGTATGGTTCCCAGTGTAGGTTGTAAAATACGGATTTTGACCAGAGCAGATCCTAAAGCCTCCAAGTTCAGCTCCACTTACGACTCATTTGCAAAAATTATGCTCACTTTCTGCTTGAGAAGAGCTTCTAAAAACTCCAAAATTTTGCTTCACTTTCCAGGTTGTAGCAACAAGATTGAAACCGGCTCGGCCACATATTCTAGGGGCTCTGGACGTACTTCCTGGAAAATTTTGTTATTCTAACTGCCAAAATGTGCATTTGGGTGCATTCTGAGGCCCATATACTGATATAGAGCTGTGATCAGATTGAATCTGGCTGCTCTTTCAACAGTTAACTTCTGGTTAGGGCAGTTTTCTGTGCACTTCAGCTTTTCCACAATGTGGATGCCATAGTGATGCCGTCCAAAGCTGATAGTCTCCAAGCGGCACATTTGGAAAAATCAAGTTGGAGGTGGTGCTTGTATTTGCCTTTTTTTTGGACTAACACAAGAATACAACAATGACAGACTACGGACATCATTCATTTTACAAGTTTGCTTGGTGTAAGGTACATATGGACAAGTTAAAACATGCAGCTCAAGCCTCAAGCTGAAACATGCCTGAATAACTGCAGTGGTATGCACTTATGGCTTCGTAGCTTGCAGACAATGCAATTCATGACTTGTCAGTGACTCATGCCAGTCAGGTTACATAATACAGCGCATATGTTGAGGTTGTTCCAGTTTGTTGATCCTCTATTGGTTGATATATTACATGAGTTAGATCAGTAGAGTGAGGGTTCATGTGCTGTACATTTCCCAAAGGCAAGGGTCAAGACTGCCCGCCAAAAGCACCGTTTTTTTTGTACAAATTAGAGGAGTCAAGTTTATTGAAAACCAGTTTGGCCATGGCCGGACTGGGTGCTACAGCCCAAATTATGATCATTTGCATAATTACGCTCAGAAATTATGCAAAACTATGAAATGTGTCTGCAGTTTTCATATGCTGAACTAGGAATCAATGCCCAAATTGTCACTATTTCGTTGCTCATCATGTTCGGAAATTTCTAGTGTTTCCCAAGTGATATCTGTACTAGCTTCTCTGTGTTGTTGCATGGCTCACAGTTACAGCAAATACCATGCAATAAGCCTTACGTTCTTCTCGTATTTACAAGTTCAGCTTGCATTTAGCTCCGTTCGTGTGATTCTACCCCATGCATCCTATTCTGCCCAAAGTTCGGCTGGCTTAGCATGCACAGGCCTTTCCCAGTGCAGATATTTTATATGTGTAAATACTACACCCCGTTTAAAAGTTTGAGGGGAAAGAAAACACCAAACTGCCATTCGTTTCCCATTATCATTTACATTCTCTGTCAATGCACATCTAATAATATAGCACTCACTTGTCTTTGTAAGATGGCTTTCTCATTGCTAGTCAGGATAACCTGATTATAAGTTCAACCCCGGAATTAAGTACCACCCCAAATATAAATAAGTGCAGCCATCATGCTGATGTCTGAATATGTGTATGTGCTTATGTTTAGTTTTACGGTAGTGTCAACAGCACTATTTATATCAATAGTGTGTTGCTGTGTGATGACCTCAGTAAAATGACTAACTGTTGGGATTATTAGGATGGTCTAATTCAGTCTGCTTGCCTGAAAGTACTACGCCGTCAACTACAGTAGAACCCTGGGTTATAGGCACCAGAGAATTAAGGACACTTATTTTCGGTTCCTCTGATGTCCCCATAAAAAGGTTTGGGAGAGAAAACTCAGAAATGTGGGCACTTCGGAATTGTTGGCACTTCAGAATTAAGGACAGATTTTTATCTCCCAAAGCCCAATTTTAACCCCCAATGCCCAATTTTAACCCACAATGACCAATTTTTACAACAAATTATGGCCATAAGTAGTCAATTGCCTTTGACAGAAGCACTACATGTGCGCAATGTGCATTTTAGCAACTGTACCAGCCTACGATGTGCCACAGTATACACTTGTACAGCGTATGCTGTAGTGTACACTCTACCAGTTGATGGCAGTGATGATGTGTGAGAAAGCTTGCCAGTGATCAGAATTCAATGGTTTTTGACTGGCTGTGTGTTGTGGGGTGACTTGATTAAAGTGGAGCTTGGAAATAAGTGCACCCTGGAAATAAGGCAGTTTGCTCCAGTTCATTGACTGCCTGTAGTTCTGAGGTTCAACTGTAGTAGGTATGGCCAGAGACTAGCCATCTAGTTCTCTGCCTATGGATTTTGCCATATAGTGAGTACTGTTTGGTCTGTTTTGCAGATGGCACAGGTCTTACCCCATTGTTACTTGCCTGCCAGCTGGGCCGCCCTGACTGTCTCCACCAATTGATTGAAAGTGGTGCAAGTATTCATGTAACGGACTCAGCTAGAAACACACCTTTTCACCTGGCCGCTTCCATGTCTTATGCGTGCTGCATGACGCTAGGTGGGCTCGCTGTCAGCGGAGGGGAGAGCTACACTGGGCTAATTGACCGTACCAATCATGAAGGAGATACAGCTTTGCATATTGCGTGTCGCAGTGGAGAGGTGAGTATAGGTTTATTATAACTTATGACACGCCAACTGCAAACACAATGTACTGGTAGTGGTAGTAGCCATGGAGGGTCTAGTAGATGTAGACTATATTCACTGCCTGAGGAAACCCACTTTCATGACTGGCACTCTGTATTAAAGTGTAGGAAACAGTTTCAAATACTCTTGTAAAATGCTGTAGTATGTAGATCTACTTGTCTCGCTCAGCCTGGCTTCTTGTATTCACTATCAGTCTTTGAAGAATTGTTGCAGTATTCTGAATGATAATTTCCTTTCAAAAGAAGTGCTAAATGTAAACTTTGCCCCAGGGGTAAGGTTCTTTTGAATCATTCAGCAATGCTACAACTTGCAAGTTGTGGTTTTACCTTTTCGTCAAGCGCCTCACTTATGTGAAGAAGGTAGCCACATCCAAGACTTCCATTCTTTAATGAAGAAAGCTGGTCTAAGAAATTTCATTCATTCATTTAGTCAGACCAGATTTGTCGAGAAAACGTGTTTGCTACTTTGGGGCTTTGTTTTAGCTCTAATTTTAAGCATCACAAGGGAAGCTTATGTGCAATTTCTGAAGTGTATTGAGCAATGGTAAAATGACAGTTATTCTTGCTTTAAGGCTAGTTCGGGCATAGCATAGACACATGGCATAGCATAGACACATGGTGTAGCATAGACACATGGCGTAGCATAGACACATGGCGTAGCATAAACACATGGCGTAGCATAGACACATGGTTATCCTTCTACCAGTATATGCAACTGTGTGTGCACTGCTGATCTTGCATTGAAAACTTGACAATGTTTTCTCTTCAGAGGGCGTGTGTCGAAGCTTTGCTCGCTGCTGGAGCCAATGCTGGATTGACATGTAACCGAGATGGTGAATGGCCGCTGCACACAGCTGCTCGCCATGGGCATGACAATGTGATTGTTACTCTGTTGCGGCACAATGGTTGTGAGCAGCTGAAACTGAGGAATATGAACAATGGGGCAACAGCGTTGCACTGCACACATTCTGTAAAAGTAAGCAAGCATTGTGAAGAGTGATTGTTTCCGGTTTGATTTTAGTTTCTTGATAGTCCATGGTGAATTTAGTAGTCACTTGGGCGGTGCCCTTCTGAGTAGTTGTGCAGACGTTTCTATGAGGCAGACCTAGTGTGTGTGTGTGTGTGTGTGTGTGTGTGTGTGTGTGTGTGTGTGTGTGTGTGTGAGAGAGAGAGAGAGAAAGGAAGAGAGGGAGGGAGAGTGTGTTTGTGTTAAGCATGTAGATGTGTAGTGCTTTTTGACAAACGGTGACTATGAAAAAGTCTTCTGCCTTGTGCTGCTTTGATGGTTGAAGTGTATAGAAGTGCTCATTGATCACGGCATGGCAGTGGATGCAGCTAACAGTCATGGACTGACAGCACTGCACACAGCTGCTCAAGCGGGTGATTTAGCTGTTGCTATGGCGCTGCTGACGAGAGGTGCACCTGTCAATGCACTGGAGAGTGCAAATGGATTTACTCCACTCCACTTGGCAGTCCAGGTGAGAAGAAGACAAAGTGACTGTTGCACAATAGAAAGATATGAAAGTGAAGAGGTGATGAAAAAACCAGAGGAACAAGGTTCAGAAAGATTACCGTAAAAGCCCGAAAATAAGTATTGCCACAAAGGTAAATGCACCCCAAAAGTAAGTATGCTGCCTCCCCGCTGAATGTATTTTATACCTGTAAATAATACACCCCGTTGATAATTTGGGGTAAAAATCATGGGATCAACATCCTTGTCCCATTGTCATTTGTGTGCTTTGTTAGTGCACATCATAATATGATGTGGCTCTTTCAGTGTTAGTTAGGATAACCCAATTATGGGTTCAATCCTGAAATGGGTTCACTGCTGAATATAAGTACAGCAGTGTTTACACCAATATCCAAAAAAAATGAAAGTGTGTATTTAATTTTGGGCTTTTATGATAGTTGACATTGTACAACATGCCATTGCTTGGAATTGTGGAGCCCACATGATGAAGAACATTGCCAGAATTTGGATTGGAACATTTTATCCAATGGGAGATGTTTTGCATGGACTATTGGTGGCACAGAAGACTGCGGTTTTGTTCAGTTTGTTAAGGAATACTTTCTGGCTGCTGTTGTGTAGGCAGGGGCATTGGCTGTGATGAAAGCGTTGCTTGTGTTTGGAGCTGATTTGAACATGGCAAACTACCTTGGCAAGACTGCACTTGACATGGCAACGAGTGGTGGAAGTCGAAGTCATCAGGAGTGTGCAGAGCTTCTGATTATGCATGGTGGCACTTCTGCTGACTGTGGTGGGTATATTGTGATCCCTCCCTCTCTATTTGTTTTCCTTTTTGTCTTTTTCTTTTGATCTCTTTGTTTCTGTCTCTGCTGACTCATGCTGCTTGTTTATGTGTGTATAGATTTGATAAAAAAATTTTGATGGCATTTGTACTGCCCATGAAAGGTTTGCTGAGTTTGTTAGTGTAAACTGCATCAATAGAAGTGTTCTTTTGTTAGTGTGTGGCATCTGTGTCAAGCGTAGTGTTGTGTCAGATGTAGCTTCAACACTTTGGCACTAACATACGCGTTAGTGGCACTGTAATAGTAATAGCAGGTGTCACGACCGTGCCGATTTTTAAGTCAGAGCATCTGTACAATGTTGTGTTCTTTGTGAATGAGATAATTCAAGTCCGTCCTCCATGATGTGATCTTGTGACTTGATATCTGTCTGTATGGGATTTTAGTTGAAAGAAAGGGTTCACTTGTTCAATGCTTCTTTGTTGCCTGGCTGTTGGACGATGCAAGATTGTGCAAATGTGTGTATTCCTTCCTGTTTGTGCCTCTTTCAAGGGGTGTCATCTTCACAAGAGAGCATTGCGTATGATGAAATGGATGCTTACCAATCGCGGCACTTGCATCATCGTGATGGAGCGAGAGTGCTGTGTTTGGATGGTGGTGGTATCCGAGGTTTAGTGTTAATTGAGGTAAGTTTATTGCAGTTTGCAATTGACAATGGGCTGTTTATTGACGAGTGAATTGTTCTTCTTATCCAAAGCTTCATCCAAGTACACGAACAGGATTAGATGATGAGATGACCAATGAGTGAGTTTTGAATGTCAGCCATAACAAGTATCTTACAACAGTCGCTGCAGTGGTTGTGTGGCAGTTCTTCATGATGTGATTGAGATTTGTGGTTGGTGGAGAGCCCATCAGTGTTCATGAATACTGTGGACTGGCATGTTTTTGTCACAATAACATCGACACGTCACAGAGCTCTTGCTGGTGTTGGTGTTCTTGATGAATCAATGAATGTTCATTTCAGCTTTGAGTTTGGTCTTTCTCTTGTTACTTTGTAAAGTTTGTTAGAAAGCACCATGCAGTGAGAAAGAGATTGTAATTGGCAACTATGCTTTTCTTGCTTGTAGATGCTTAAGGAGCTTGAGAGTGCACTTGGCCGGCCGATTACTGAGTGTTTTGATTGGATAGCGGGTACCAGTACCGGAGGAATGCTGGCTCTCTGCTTGGTGCATGGTGAGAGGAAATCTCACTAGGTCTCCTCTCTCTCTCTCTCTCTTCTCTCCATCTGTGTCTCTCTGTCGCTTGCTGGCTCACTTGCGCTCCTTGATTGTTTTGTTGTCTCTTTTGCTGTTTCTCACTCACGTTTTTCAATCTAGTTTTCACTTTGACCTCTGTTCTTCTCCTTCTCCCCTCTCAGGTGGGAAGACTTTAGTTGATGCTCGCAATATGTACTTCAAGATGAAGAGCAATGTATTCCACGGAAAACGTCCGTACGATCCAACACCACTTGAAAACATTTTGCGAGAGGAGTTTGGGGAGAAAACAATGACTTGTGTGCAAACACCGCGGTATGTATTGATGGCTGGTGAAGTGTCTGGATTTAAGCACATTTTTCTTTTTTACTATAAAGGGCAGTGGTAGGTGATCCAGATCTTAACTTTTGGGATTCTCCAGTTAGAAAAAAAGTGCAGAAAATTAATCAACAGATCCCCCTTCATAATCAGAAAATTGTAATTCTACCAAGAAACCATGTTTCCAGCTGAAATCCTTCTCTAAACATTAGGCAAAGCATGATGCCATGTTGCACCAACTGTATATAGCTGTCCATGCAAGGCAAATCTATTTGGAGTACTTGTCTGGGCTTGTGGTTGTGGGGCACTGGCCCGCTCAAGCTGGCACATCATCTGTAGCGCTTTTAAATCATCGGCTCCACTTCTGCCATTTCCGTAATGCTGATTTCCTTTTGGTTTTTTACTGCTTCATTATGTGATTACCTAAAAACCTTGCTATGGATTTTGGAATTTCCATCTGTAGATTTAGTTAGATTCTGTTAAAGGCTGGTAAGTGTGAAAAGAATCCTACTTTTCAGACTTGAGCCCATAAAGTCGGATAGTGGGAATATTTTAAAATTCTGTGGTAAGCTTTTGTATGTCTGAGTGTAAGAAATAACTGAAGTACGCAGAAAACAAGGTGGCTAGCTTAACACATAAAATAAGCTGACATCATGGGTAAATGGGGACTTTTGGAGGTTTGTAATTCATCTATGGCATGATGGAAGGCAGCTACACGTCA
>JAOWAW010115167.1:0-10991 GCA_028565695.1 Nicola tetela
ACGGACTTCTCTTAACCTTCTCGTCAACCCCAGTCCGTGGGCTTCACCCCCTCCCCCGCCCCCACCCCAACCCATCCCTGCCCCGCCCCCGGCTCCACATTGGCTCTTTCCTTCTTTCTTTCTTTCTTTCTTTCTTTCTTTCTTTCTTTCTTTCTTTCTTTCTTAAGCTCTTCTATGGCTGGACAGCCAGTTAGAGGGGACTTCAAATAAGAAAATCGAACACAGGATTTAAAAACAATCATTACAGCATTGATATGAACGGGAGGGGATTGGAGGGAGTGAGATATGCCTTCCAATAGTGTGCGTATTGCATACATAAGAAGACTACTTCCAAAGTCCAGGAGATGAGGAGCATCTGCAACTGAAGGAGAGGAGTGTGATGGCGTTCTAAACGACAGCAAAAGAATGTGGTTCGTGACTGGTGACGTCGTGCTGCGGTGGTCGAGTGGTTAAGGCGCAGGAGACCAAAGCTTGAAACCCGGGTTCGATTCCCGGTCACGACACATCTTTTGCTGTCGTACCTATTCTGCCTTCCGCTGTTGCCAGCCTTACTGAACGATACAGGAAGAGATCCTGTTACAAGGAGCAAGCATTTAGATTTGGTTTTGGTCGCATTGGTCACTAAAGTCCGGCACTTAAGCTTCAGCCTAGCTTATCGTAGCAGGTGAAGTCAAGTTACGAGCCACGTTCGTCAAAGAAGTCTGTGTACCATACCATGTTATAATAAACTACATGCAGACCAAAGCGAATACCAGTCATACCTCAAGCACGATAGCTTTCACTGTGACGCGCCATTTTTCGGTGTTACACGTTCTTCTGACGTAACCGAGCTTATGTTTCTTTAATTGTTCACTGGAAGTCCCCGTCATTTGTCAGCGGTGCTGTCTTTAATTCTGCTTCAGTGAAGTTTTTTTACCGTTTCGTGTTTGCAGTTTGGAGTTATTTGCCACGGTTAACATGAAATTTAAACTTTGAATCGCTGAAGACTTCTTTTCTTTAAAACCACCTGTTTTATGCTTTGCCTTTTAACTACTGTCCCTGGGGTCTGATGTTTTGCGCAAGGGCGGATATAGTCCAAAATGCTTAGCTAGCGCTTTGGATAGTCCATTAAATTAAAATGAATTGTAATGGCAATGGCAGCAGGCAGGTAAATAATGATCCTGTTGTCTTGCGTGTGTGTATTACGAAATTGTTTGTTGTGGCGATTGCTATTGGGAAGGACACATTTCTGACTTTTTGCAGAATTTAGAAAAGTGTCAGTGCGAGCGGAGGCGGAGTCGAGTCACATACCGTCACTTCAATTCCTTAAAGTAAAAAAAGATGACATCGTGAATTTGACATCGTGTGGTCCTAAGGTGAGGTACGACCAGATCACATTGAAATGACAGCGATCCTTGGTTTTTGTTAATTAAAAGAAGTCATGCAGCGTGCGATTGGAAAATCACAAGCTCTTAGGAGATGGGCAATTTCCATGGGTGACGTCATGTGAGTTGGGAGAAATATGGATATATTGCAATTACTGGAATGCTCACATGCTGCTAACAATGTCCCCACTTAAGCTTCACACATAATCATTATAATTTCAGCAACACAATATCACTAGAAGTTTTAGTAATGCCCTCAACAGTAAAAAAATTTTTTAGACAGACACCTCGCTGGGCGTAAGACATTTTATCATTAACACACTTCTCTACATACATGTATACTAGTAACAGTGTGTAGGATCAGCAGGATACCTGATGAACTATTCAGGGCTTCTTCTACTTTTAGTTTGGGACAACACCAGTAAGCGGCTATCCACCAATAAATCGTGGTGTGTGAATCCTCATCTTACAGGCTAAATGGCACCGCAGTGATATTCGTCTAGCTGTGATGCCTAGCAGCTCTTTGACATTCACAATTCAACACGAGAACCAGTCGGGCTGGTATTGGTGCGAGGGAGCAGACAGAAGGAGTGCTCATTGGATCATTACAGTGATGAGTAAGCCACATGACAGTTTTTGATCATAAACACGAAAATATTTGAATTTGAAGCAGCGCTGTTGAATCAATCAAACGGGCACATTGATTGTTATGTTATTAACCATCTATTCTGAGTCCTGCACAACACCTCAAAGCTTAGTTGGCATCTCTCTGCTTATTTTGTGTTTGACTTCCACCACTGATTTTTGTCTTACAGAATCTTTCTTTCTCTAGTCCCTCCAGTGATTACAATTCCGAATGCAATCATGATTTACAACTGCAAAGGACACCGTCTGATTCTTTCATGCCCTGCCATCGCCTACCCAGCACCGAAGTTCTCGTGGACGTTTTCGCAGCAAGACTCAATGAAGAGACAGCTACTGGCTTCGGCTGACAACAGCTGTCAGCTGGAATTACCAGCCAGCAGCAGTAAGCGCGAAGGTCACTACATGTGTGAGGTGAGCAATGATGCAGGCCGCAGCTCCGTTCAAATGATCGTCAAGAAAGCAAAAGGTAAACCAGCACTATGGTTGGTCTAATGTGTAAGTTGTGTGTGCATACAAATGTATACGTATGCCAGTACACAGGTGAATTTGATTGTTCATGCGTTTTTATGTATGTGCTTATCAGGGTGTATATCTGGAGTTTTTTGTATGTGTCAATGGGATCATTTGTAAATCCGTGGATATTGACGTCTGCACAGTTGTGCAACAGTCAAATAGAGATGGGAAAGGAAAGGGTTAAGACAGCTGAGAGATTGAGGAAGACAGAGAAATCATGATGAGAGCTGGAGAACTAGATAGATAGGGAGGGCAGAGAAGGAGAGAGTGTGTGAGGGAGAGACATGGTGAAGCAAAGAGAAGAGCCTCCTGGAGGGAGAGAAATTCAGAGAGAAAGAGAGAGCAAGGTATGTGCGGGAAAGGAACAGAAGTCCTGTACCATATTGTGCATTACTTTTTTTAAACCAATGGCAAAGACATCCCAAAGATACACAGTGTCCATTTCTTGTGCTCAAAACGTTCAGATTGCAATGGACCTCAGCTGCTCCTTGAAGGACCACATGTTGTGAATGAAGGTGCAGAATTAGCCATAAATTGCTCCGTCAACACATCGTATCCAGTAACACTCTCCTGGCTTCATGACAATGTCAAAATTTCCCTTCAGAATCGAAGAAGACGCATTCTCCAAGCCAACTCCTCTTTCACTTCGGCTAACGGAGAGTTGAAGTATTTCTTCTCAACCAGTCTTTGGATGACAGACCTCGATCAAAACTATAGTGGATCTTATTCTTGTATTCTTCATAACGATAGCAGCTCCCAGTTGCTTGATGCTAAATCTACGTATGTTACAGTAAATGGTAAGAACAACATTAATGTTCTGAAACTTTTGGCTCATTTGTGCTAAAGTAGCTTATCTTTCCATATGCTAGCATAAAATCTACAGCTGTGTTATGATTGCATGAGTTACACGCTCATCAAATTTAAAAAGTGTTTTTTTTTCTTCTACAGTTCCTCTTACTTTCCTTTCCCAGCCACGGCACCTCAACATCAGTGAAGGCGCTACCGTTGTCTTTGAGTGTTTTGCCCATGGTTGGCCTAGGCCTCAAACCTGGTGGACATTTGGCCACCGGCTATCACAGTTGACTCAACTTTCAGCTAACTCTTCCTCAAACGTTGATATTCTCGAAGACAGTCGCTGGCTTGTTGTCAGGCAAGTATCGCAGTTTGCTGTTGGCTACTACGTCTGCCAAAGTCAAGCAGCAGGTGGCTGTAAACACTCACAAATAAACCAAATTGGCTTGGCAATTCAAGGTGAGCAAGATACAGCACTTTCATTGAGAGTTAAAAAGAATTTTTGTCCACGTCTTTGCAGAGAGAAAGCTGTGTGCATGTAACTTTTATGCAGCCAAGTGATATTGAGGCAATCAGTTCTGCCTATATTCAAACCTGTGTTCTAGCTAGCTGATTGCTACAACTGTTTTGTCATGATCCTTGGCCATCAGAGATTAAACACTTCTACATGTACATGAGAAGTCTACGTCTAAGTGGCAGTTAGTGCCCAGTCTGTGTACTGGATCACGGCATGTCTTTATCTGTGAATTTCTCCATATACATCTACATCTGCAGAAACAAGACCTAGCCCTTCACTGACTCCAAGTAATCCCTACACAACAACATTAGGCAGACGACTATTTTTCACCGAGCCTCATGATCAGTGGACAGGCCACTTTCATTTCGTTTCCAGCGACTCATTTCCACTTACCAAGGAAAATACTGAGAAGGCAAAGGAGGAGTTGGTGTTGACAGTCTTGGCTATCCTTTCTACTTTCATCGGTGGAGCTGTACTTCTTCTTGTCAGCTGCCTCATCCACAGGCAGTTGAAGCGTGTGAGAGAAAGTCAGGTCCAGCATAATGAAGGTTAGTCTGATCTTGTTGTGTGTGTGCATGCGTGTGTGTGTGTTTGTGCTTGTCTGTGTGTTAGTTCTTTCTCAGTCACTCTGCCTGCACACACTCTCTCCCACTGAGCTCACTGAGTCAAAATGAAGTTTTCTCAGAGAATGCTACAAAAATATACATATATCATGTATGCATCAGTAGCTTTCTCCAGGGTATTATTTTAGATGACAAGGTAAGCTTCATGAACATGCATGCAATACAGATTACAGCCTAATAACCGTCAGGTACAGCGCAGGCTTTGCAGCACAGTGAGGTCATGGGGCATCTCTGTTCATAATACGTCTTTTGGGGTTGATTTCAATTGTTGGGCAGGTGGAAGAAGGCAATTTGGAGTCATTAATCGCCTGTTCTATGCTGAGGACATGGCTGTTGATCACGGTCTCTCCTTTTCATTGTTGAGCCTATATCTTGGCAACCAGAGCAATCTTAGCTCGGGTGATGTCAGCCCACACAGCCAAGATTCAGATGAAGAGCAGCCAACTGCTGATGCCTGTGAGTTACCAATAGAAACACCCACATCTCCATGCAGCAACGGTACAGCCTCATCTCCAAACAGTCCAGGTAGTCCAGGTACTGGTGATACAACGCCAGCTGTGCAAATTACAACGGCTAAATTTCATGAGCTTGAGCAGGCAATGAGGCAGCTTGACGAACAATTGAGGCTATCTGTTGGCATAACGTTAGACACATCAGAAGCATTGCCTTTAACACCTGACAACAATACACCCATGCTGACACAGGAAGAGCCGACATCGGACACGCAAAGCCCTCATTCCCAATTACCAGGTGATGTTACCACCCCGGCAGCTGCCTCAACACTGCCAGAAGAACCAAATTCAAGCAAGCCAGCACCATCTGTGGACTACTTTGAATCTGTGCCTGTCGTTGCAGCAGGTGGCTTGTTGCTGCGAACAGCGAGGTTTCCATCAAGATCAGATCCGCCAGAGTTAGAACAAACAGCTGCACTGTCAGCCTCATAGTTGAGCACTTTGCACTCACCATGAACCATCCCTTTTCTCAAAGTGACACTTACCTACTCCAGAGACTATCTGTCTTCCGCAGTGGTCTAAATCTTGAGTCAACAGTCTGCTTGAGCTTCCGTAAATGCGTAAATGCTAAGTGCTTGCCATATAGATGAAGGATAAAAATACTGAACCCATTTTCTTATGATACACATTCATAAATAATTTGAGAAAATGACGGGCTAGCAGTGCATACTCTTGTGGTGCTTGTAATGGCTACCTGCATGTCTGACAGCCTGTATGAGATTGTCAACAATAAAAGCAATGCATCCCATGCCTAGTCTCTCTGAAAATTATTTACAAAATGGGGGACAAAGGAAGGCTGTATTTAACTTGCCTCATTAAATGATATAGGCTCACTGTGTCATTTTTGGAAACATCTGCACATGCCAAATATTGTGCACACCAGTTCATAGTGGATTGTGATATTCATAAGGCATGCTTTGGAAACCTCAGGGAGCTGACCATTGGATTACATTGACAATAAAAAAAGCAAGAAACAAGTTGAAAAGCTTAAAAAGGTGAACATGGCACATATAACTTGGTTGAGGTGAGTGCACAAAAACAAAAAAGAGAAGCACTGAGCCCATGCCGTTATCTCTTTGAACCAAAGCTGAACATTAAAGTTGCATGGGCTGAATCATCATTACTCCAACAAACTACATGAATCAATTTCTTTTTAAATCACTCGCTGGTCAAGTTGAGAAGTGCTGTGGCGCCCTCCCAGACACAATTGCGGTAACAATTTATTTGGTACAGGGACTTGAAAGGACAACCAAGATCCTTCCCACCCAAGCAGCTGGGCTCATCCTACAGCAATGCCAAGTTTGGCAGTAGGGGAATAACCTGTTGCACAGCTGTTTAGAGTGTTCATCAGGATTTCGTTATTTTTAAAAGGAAGAAACCAGAGAACTCTGAGGAAACTCTCTGAAATGCACAAGGAAGAAACCACAAACCCTTATGACATGTGTGACCCGTGGCAGATTTGAACAGAGATCAGAATCAGACGCTTTAACTCATCTGACGACCCAACATACCCAATGAGAGTGTTTTCTGATTTCTTTCAATGGTAAAAGAATTCAAACACTTTCCTGAAATATTGTGTATGTATGTATGTGTTGATATCTCAAGTATCCGAGGTTGATCAACAAATAATGGAGAGTTACAGAATTATATGAAGTTTAGGAGTAAAAGTAACACCACAATAATCTATAATCTCTTAAGGGAGCCTAGCACAGTCATAATGTAGTAGTGGATTAGGGCCCAGTATGCGACAAAGGTCGTATGGTAGTGCACGTGTGTGCCAATGACAATTTGCCTCAAATAGATGAACCACAGGAGATGCATGGGATATTCTTATATATAAAAGTTTGGTACAATTTTCTTCACGATCAAAACTTGAAAAGCCACAGACACACTGCAGCTGCAGCATGCACAAGTCAGCTGGCATACCAAGTATTATGCATTGAAATCCTTGTTCATATACCTGTGAAATTATCTCAACCAGACATCCTCTTAATACATTTTTTTGACATCTAGGCCTTCTATTAGAACATCTGGTCAACTTACTCTCACTGGCTGCCAGTAAAATTCCTCCGTTCACTGCCACTGGAAAGGAGTTTGCTTCCAAAATCTATGCTCTCTTATATTTTCGCTTTTTTTCAGCAAAAAAGACAAAACAAGTTTAAAAAACTGATCTTATGACCACCCTTTTTCATACTTGAAATATCGTGATGGACCCTTCCTTGAATGTTTCATTACTTTAACAACCCTCCTTCTTTCTGAATTTGGAAAAAACTACTAGAATCAGTCTTGAACTACTCTATTCCAATACACTTGCGTACATCAAACTCATGTGAAAAATTGCCCTTTCGGGCTTCATCTTTTTGGAATAACAAGCCCTATAAGCCTGTCCAATTTTCATATATTTGGATAGAAATTGAGCAGTGATACCTGTCTTCAGCAAATTAAAGAGAGAAGTGAGAGCTGTGTTGAGCCACTATTAGCAAAGAAAAGACTATTTTCTACTTGCTGTAGCCCCAGGAGTCAGCCATGTTGAGAATGCTCAGGCATTGAATGCAAACTGTATAGAAGAACATGAGTTTGGTTCAGCAGGAAAGATGGATGTAACATGAACAATCATTCAGATAACAAACCAGTACTATTTATAATAATGATAGTTACTTGCTTAAATAAATTCAGATTTAGATGATCTTGGAAGGAGAACTGTATAAAGGACATATTGACCGAATCCAGTGTGTGTAGAGAAGAGAGCAACTAACACGGTAATGAATTCTTTTGACGTGGGCCAAATGGAGGCTTGAGAAAAAGGAAACCACTCCGGTGTACTTACAGAGGTGTGGTTATGAAGTGTCGTTAAATCCTGAGGGGAAGGTAGAGAGAGAGAGAGAGAGGAGGCAGATACTAGTAAAAAAGAGGGAGGTAGAACTACAGAAAACAAGGTAGAGACGGGAAGAAAAAAAATAGCACGTACCACGGTGGAAACAAAGCCCTTAAGGTCTTGTAGATACTGGTACAACACTAGTACTGGTTACATCATAGATCAGAGAAAAGTTTGCGTGATAGTTCTGCTAAAAATTGTGTTATTCTCTGCATGATCCAGGCCTGACTTTCTTGGTTTTCCTTCTGTAAAGCTGAGTAAAGCTGATCACGCTCTCGTTCACAGCGCTCATCGTACGCCCTCCGCTCCTGTTCAGCCTTCTGCTCGAAAGCCCTTCGCTCCTGTTCCATTCGTTGCTCGAACAAGTGCCTCTCGCGATCAGCACGAGACTGTGCCTCCGTCCACTGTATCTGTAGGCGCTGGTCGTGCTCAAATTGTCGATTCTGGGTCTCTTCTAACAACTTCTGAAAGGCGGTCATGAACTCCATTCGCTCGCTTGCACCAGCTCGTGCCTGCGGATAGGAGCGCGCCTCCTGCGGCCAGTAGTGCGTCGCCGTGACATAGCCGAGTTGACCGTAAACTTCTCCAGCACGACTGTAGATGTGGCTGGTCTGTCGTTCGTCGCGCGAGTCCGCATACTCGGCACTGCTGTACAAATGCTCCCCTCTGTCTGCGCGCTTTGCCGCAACACCAGCATGGCCATCAGTGGAAGGACGGCGCTTGGTCCGGCGGTCGTGACGGTCTTCGTCGTCGACGCGATCCGTTCGCCGATGAGGAGAGTAAGGAGCGCCACTTCGCGATGCTCGAGCCGGCCAATCGTGCACTACGACACGATCTCCGTGCTCGCTATAGCCTTCCACCCGATCGTGGCCTCGGGCCGACTGCTCAGATGCTTCGTGCCGATGAGGTATCAAACGCGGCACTACGATATGTCGCGGTACACTCGCCTCGGAGTGCTCGTCGCTGGCGAACACTCTTGTTTCGCACTGCACGTGATGGCTTTCGCCAAACGCCGGCCGAAAACTATTGCTAGCGCACGTGCGCGCTGGCAAGTCGGATTCCTCTGCAGTCTCTGTCGATGTTCGCATATGTCTCTGCTCGTCAAAGCATTCGACCACATCTTCGTTTCTGAAAGCAGCGCACACGGAGGCGACTGTTGACGGAGAATGATCATGAGACGATGTCGTGAACGGCTCTTCTCCGTTGTCCGCGTAGCTCAGCTCGCAGTCGCTACCATCGTCATTAGTCGCTGGAGCATCTACCTTTCGTCGAATGGTTTCGTCCCTAGAGCAATGAGTCTCCTCGCGGCACGGCTGCCACATGCTCGGATAACTTTTAAAGCGTTCCCAGTACAGTCGGAAGTTGGGCCAGCACATGGCGGCCGCGTCCATGTTCAGCTCAATGGTATCCGCGTCCAAGTGTGTCTCGCCCCCGGTCGCCAGCTGCCCATTTCCAAACGGCCGCTTAACCTGGTAGCGGACAGCAAAAATTTTTGCTTTCTTCTTCATCGTGTCTATCTTGTTGTGTATTTCGTCGTAGTTGTACGTTGACTCGTAATGCAGTTCGTTGCGAACGTGGTCATTCACCTCCTTCATCACAATCTCCTCCTTGGCCTTGCGTGTCACCCATCGGCCACCGTCCCTGTATTTCTCCAAAACGTCGTGGTAGGCTTCAATCAGCTTGCGCTCCGCCGCCTCTGTCCAGCGCACCTTTAGCTTCCGCGGTGTCATCAGTCTAATCGTAGGCGAGCTGGGAAGAGCCATTCATTCGCCGACACGGTCAACTATCTCTCTTGGTTACTTAGGACCAGGGAGAGAAGAAAAAAAAACTAGATCTCCTGAGCTACCTATGTGTGTACGTAGAAACGTTCTTGTACACTTGTAACACTACTCGCGACACGATAATAAACAAGCCGTTGAACATGTTGAAGAGCGGCCATTGCAAAAAGGCTTTGACTGCAATATTGTGCGAACCAGGCTAACCGCATCAGTCAGCGCAAAAGCGTCTAAGTTTGCGTGCGTCGCCTTTTGACGCGGTCGATTTTCGCTTCACCGCGAGCCGGCAAACCGCAGGCCAAGGCGATTGAGGCACAACCGATACGGCGAAAAGCAGCGCACAGACTCAGAGCACACTGGTGCAGAGGCGTCAGGGTGTGGCGACGTCAGCTTTGGCGGTGTACTAGCGCCACGCGGCGAAGCACGCATGCCAGCGCCTCGCCGTGGGATAGTGAGCTGGTTTGCCGTCGGCGGTCGCAGAGATAAGCAAAAGCCGGCCAAACCGCAGTGATACAGACACCGGAGCGCTTTCACGAGCAAAGCTGGATGAAGATTACGCACGTCGGTATCACTGTACCAGGATTAGAAATCTAGACGTTCGCCTACGCTGCAGAGGAAATTCCCCACTGAACGGCACTTTGAAATGCTGCCCTGTTCGCAAACCACTCGCGCATGAATAGCGCCTCCATTACCATGGTTACGGATGGAACGCATCTTCACGTCGACCACGTCCAGCTGTGAAGAATGCAATGAAGAGTGCGTCACGGCCACTTACGGTGACTTCGCCAGCCGTAACGGTCTAACGAGCCTTGTACAGTACATGTTAGAATAACCGCTGGCTTTAAGACAAGTATTTTAACCTGCAGCTACGCAGCCAATCAACTCCGGCGAAAACGGCAGGAAAAATGAATACGATCCCAGAACCACAATGCAAGCGGCGTGGCCGTACAATGTCTTTGTCGTCCTTGCCGTCGTTATAAGAGCTAAGGAGTCTGTCAAACCGCCCGTTAACCGGGACATGCGCTGCAGCTGCCAGCACTTAAACCCTCGCGGCGAGTGAATCATTGTTTGGCGACAGCATTGGCCGCGCGCCTCGTTCCGGAAACAAAAGAAAAATGTTCCCAGTCTGTTCTCGAAACAAAAGAGACGCAATGTGCGTCTATTCCTATCATGACTATTTCGTAAATCGCCAGCTGTGGCAAATGTGAGCGGACAGATGACAGTCATGATCATACATCCTGTTTGGTGCTCTTACGAAGGCATGCGAAACTTTTACTGCCCTGTGCTGGAGTTAGGTGGAGGTAGGTAGAGGTAGACAGCCAGCGCGCTCCATGTCAACGTTCATGTTCGCTGCATGCCTCTCAGTCGATAACAT
>JAOWAW010115178.1:0-13162 GCA_028565695.1 Nicola tetela
GTGTGTGTGTGTGTGTGTGTGTGTGTGTGTGTGTGTGTGTGTGTGTGTGTGTGTGTGTGTGTGTGTGTGTGCAAAACAGGTTTTGCTCTATTGAAGCTTGCTCAGGGAATGAATGTAAATTGTGACAGAATGAGTCAAATTTTCTGACAGTTTGTTGTGTGGAACTGTCAGAAAGCACTTGTAATCAGAGTAAGGCATACTGTAAACCTAGAAAATTTAATGGCTAAAATGTTTAACAATGCTAGGCCTAATTTGACAATGTTTAGATTTAACGATTTCTGATGCCTGTTCAACTCGTTTTACTGGATTGTTTATCTATGTACAACTGTCCAACATTTATGGTGATTTAATTTAAGGTGGCTCCTAGGTGAAAATTTTTACCTCACAACAGGCTATTAAAGTTTGTTTTCAGGTTCTTTTAGACTTGAAAGTTTAGACAATGTGAAAAACAGGTCACTGGTATACATGTTGAGATATTAGCCAAAAAAAAGAAAAAAAAGATGGGACTTTAAGTATGCTCATCAATGCAGAAAATATACATATTCACCTCTTAACTTTTCTGTAAGGCCGGTGACCATAGCTTTTAAAACAAATTTTCATTCATGTTGACTATAGGAAGCTTCTTATCACAATAGACTACCACTACCAAACCACTACCAAGGTGAAACGTTGCATTTCTCTCTTGGCCACCAGTTACGATGTTATGAAACACGGTTCTTTTATTCAACCGAGAGTGGGAAAGCATATCCCTTTCTACTATAAATACAATTGGACAAGGTAGCAAGCTGAGATACATGTAGTTGAGATTGTATGATCGGTATGATTGAGTGATTGACAGTTACTGACTGGTCAGTCTACTGTTTCTTCTTTACTGATACAAGACTTTTCCAGGCACTGTACATTAGCACTGCACTAATTGCAGGCTAGTAAAATTTCTCTCTCAATCTCGATCACAGGCGCTAGGCACAGCTGGCAGGCACGCAACCCTAACCTTAGACCAACCCTAGCTGCAGCTCGAATGTATAACAGGAGCCATACAAGCACAGTCTGATCATATATGTGTGCAGCTGCCTACCTAGCCGCAATTCGCAATTGTGCGAGTGTTCACTGTCGACACCATTTTCTTAAACTAAAAGAATGTGTGGGTAGTTGCCAGGAGCCACTCTAATGATTAGGGTGAAATCCTTAAATTAAAACGGTTGTTAAATTTGCTAGGTAACTGTGAAGAATTTGTATTCATATTGTTTCTAATCTAATATGAAGCCTGTTAGTGGACCACTGGCTATCGTCAAAATGAAAGGAGTTCACGAAACCAAAGGCATAGACCATGAGGCCAGGGACACAGTTCCTAAGCTGGGAAGTAAATTTACCTGCATGTGCCTGTAATCTACTCTTTCCTTGTCACATGCATAATTTAGTGATTTCAGCAATCATACATGGGCTTCTATCACTTGAAGAGACTGTCTCTTACAGAACTAGGGAAGGGTTAGCCTTTTGTTTTTTTCTTTTAACTTCTTGGGAGTTTGTTGTCAGTGTCACAATCTTTGTGTCTGCCCTGCAGTGTCTCTGGTATCACTCTCCAGCGAAGTTGACGGTACGTTGTTTTCTGATGAATTTTTTTCAGTTTGTGTTTGCTTGTGTTGTTTGTGGTCTCTACTGGCACTGTGTATGTGCAGTTGTTTGTGTGTCTTGTGGTCATTATGATAGTTGACCGTGTTGTGGTCTCTACCAGCACTGTGTATGTCCATTTGTTAGTGTGTCTTACAAGTGGTCATGACAGTTGACCATGTGTTCTTGAGGCAGTTGTCTGGGTGCTTGTTTTTCTTCTTGGCAGTGATGGAGAAGGATCTCAACAAAATTGTTCGCAATGCTAACGCACTTGTGGAGAAAGATGCTACCCCTCAGGATTCAGAGTTCCACAAACGAGTCTTGGTCAGTCAGTGTGATATCTTCTTGAACTTTTCTGCTACTCCACAGAGGCTCCCTTTCTTTTCTTTAATTGTAAAAGAAGTTTTGAAATCTCAAACGTTTATGCAAGAGGGCTGTTTTTTCTTTTGTTTTTGCAGTCATTCACTGAAAAGTACCGTGCAGAGCTGGAGGATCTGAAGATGCGTTCTCAGAAGATGATCAACATTTACAATGAGCTACTGGTTGGTTTGTTACCCATCTCTTTCTCTTTCCTTTCCTCTCAGTGCCTTCTTTTCTCTCCATCTCTAGCTGACTGTTCTGTCTTCTTCATGTTGTGCAAGTCTCTCTGAATTTCTCTCTTGCCCACCAGCTCTTCTTTCCGTCTTCACTACTCCAAGCACTATGTTCTGATTAAAAAATCAACACCTCTGGGTTGCATTGATTTTCTTTGTTGCCATTGCTGATCAGTCAGTTGTTTTTTTTTTGAAATGGGCTATGCCTGACAGTTCCACAACTGTGCTTTTTCACCAAGTGTACTTTGAGGTTCTCAGACTGAGAATGAACTAGTGCTAGAGCAGGTACATTATTTGCAACAGCAGTGTGATTCTGTTGTGTCACTGTACATGGTGGTTTGCCCAATTAGATTTCAGTTACTAAATGTGTTTGGTTAGGTTTTTTTTTTTTTTGGAAATGAACTGGTTTGTGCAGTGGTGATGAAATAGTCTAGATCTAAAGCTGAAGGCTTCTTTTGTTTGCAGAAACTATTTGGAGAATCGACAGCGACAGACAGTGATGAGTTGTTTGGCCACATCAATGAGTTCATGTCACGGTTTGAGCGAGCCATTCAGTTGGATGAATCGAAAAAGTAAGGAGTGATAAACATCTGTTTATGGCAGAGGTAATTTTATTGAGTTCAACTAAACTTTGCTCCCACAAATTTTATTGGAATATCAATGAAATAGTGCTGAGACGGGTAGCAATTTTTTTGGGTATCAGGTATCGGGTACCATCCCTCGGGTAGCATGGGTAGCCTATTTGGTAATAGCATCAGAGATAACTGTTCAAGTAATATAATTATATACAGATACATATGTGAGCTTACTGGCTGAAAAGAACAAACAACTTGCATGTGGTAGCATTAATGCTAATAAAAAAGGAAGTTATCAAGAAACAGTGAGAGTAGTGTTAAGCAGAGAGGTGGTTGCTCTTCTCTGATCGTAAATTAGTCCTGCAGTGCTGAACACATGTTCCGCTGGTGTGCCTGTGGCTAGTACAACCAGCAAACTCTTTGCAACATCATCCTTGAGGCCTTCCTTTATAGACAGTTAATTGGTGTGGCCAACACACGACTGGTGACCACACATGTGGTGTTTCAGCAAGTTCAACGTAGTGAGAGTAATGTTGGCTGTGTTGTCATCTGCTCACCTTATCAGCAATTCAAAAGGTACTAGCTACCTCGTAACGCCAATCGTAAAGATTGGCAGCTGTATGCGTCTCCTCCATTGTTTGCGAGACGAGAATGAAAGATTGCATTTTGACTTTTGGTCGATGAAGTGTGCAGTAAGGCCAATGAATGGCTCTGTGGCAATTGATGTCCAGAGATCAGCAGTCAAGGCCACACCAGTAACATCAGGCGATTTAAGGGTTGAAATCAACTTCTGTATGAACTTGTACTTTGCTTCTAAACGGGCTGTCACTGACTTACAGCATGGCACAGTATAGGTAAGCGCCAGGTAATGAAGAAGATCCCTGAACCTTTGATGCGCAACTTTCACAATTGGCATCATGTCAATAAGCATGTCCACAACTAAGCTTGTGATTTTCTCCACGCTTTTCTTACCAGAAGCCAAAAACATTCCCAGCAATGGTGGCACGGAGGCTGACTCTTTGAGGAGCAGCTGGACATCATCGACCTCTCTGACATCTCCTGAAGTCAAGCGCTTTCATTTTACTGACTGCGGGTCAGCGATTGAATGCTTGGCTTGTGAAGATGTCGCTTCCTCACCGTGTTGCCTATTTTATAGTGAAGGATAGAGTTACAATGAATGCACTTCGTGCTGCCTCCGTCATCTACTTCCCTAAAATGTTGCCATACGTACAAGGAAGACATTGTGAAACCTTCAAACAACTTGATCAAACTAGACAGAGAAGAAGCTATGGAAGCTAAGGAAAGGAATTTTAAGTTCTAACTGTATAGTGTAGTGTGGCATGGCGCTTGCACCATGATGTGAAAGTGTAACGACCGCAACTTTACATGCATATCAGACATACAGCAGCCTCCCATAGTAGATGTAGACTGCTAAGTGCAGCATGCTGGCCAGCACGCCATTAGTATGGCATAGTATAGTGCACAGTGTCTGGCAATGCACTCCCCGATAGGGTAATTTTTCTTGGGAAACTACCGATTACCTGAAAGTTTTTCAGGTATTTCGGGTACCCAACTACCTGAGCACACCTCTACAATGAAACAAGGCAGGAGAATTTGGGAACCATGGCAGCAACGTTTGATGAATTTGCAGCAAGTTTGCATGTTGTGCCAAGAAAAGTAAACATGGCATCTATAGAAAAATAGTGCCAGAGCCAAAGATAGCAGCGAAAGAAAAATGGCATAGTATTACCAATTTCCATAGAAACAATATAAGATGGCCCAGCCCAGTTGTGACATCAATATTGCAGAACCTACAGGGCATCTAAGTGCATGTACAGGCTGTCATTGTGATGTCACAACTGGGTTGATCCACCTTTAGAGGCTTATTGTGGACATCAGCTTGCCCTTAAAACAGATCATGCATTCAGTTTGAATCAATCACTTTTCAGGTTCCCTCTCTCCCACCTCTTGCCCTCTACCTCCCCTCTCTCTCCCTTTATCTCTTTATTTCTGTCCCCCTCTCTTGCTCTTTCCATTTTCTTTTTTCATCTGTCTTCCCCTCTCATATTGACACCATGTCTATGATCAATTGAGTAGTTTGTGGAACATCAATCTTTCTAGTCACCCAGCAACAATTGCTAAAAAGAGAAAGTTAAAAGACAGAGACAGTAGTACCGGAAGGTAGGGACAGTATTAGTAAGACAACATTTTGCTCTCAGGTAGAATAAAAGGAGTCAGCATAGGGATGGGTAGTTAAATTGTCAAGGTACTGTAAATAGAGGAATTTTTGCAGTGGGTTTTCGTCGTGTTTTTGGAAAAGTGGCCTATTTCACGAGTCATTTTTGTGATTTCCAACAATTGATCCAAACCGGTGTATTCAAGAGCAATTTTTGTGGTAGGTATAATTGGCAATTTCAACCCATTCACGAAATTCACTACAAAGTCCTACTTGCGAACAGTGATTGATTTTCGGCGCACAGTGATGTGTCTCATTTTCTCTCCGTTTTCTGCTGTTAACACAGAACATGCACCAACAGATGTTTTGTTGCTGACAATTTTGCTCAGAGTTGCCTTCTCCATTGATTGCTTGTTTCTCTGTAGGGCTGCAGAGAGGATTGCAGCAAAGGCAGAGATCGATGGCATTGAGAAGAAGAAGCCTCGGTATGTCTTGTGCACCATCTGTCCTGTTTTCGTTGAGTCAGATTAGTTTTGACAATTGAGATCTTGAGGAGGGCAATGAATTTCTTATAAATTCTTCAGTGGAGTTCGGTTGCATACAATTTTGGTATGAGTGCACTGAATTTGCTATTGAGGTATGCACTAATAAGGGTAGGTTATCATGGCTCAGTCTTTTGATCAGTGAAAGATACCTCGTCTATCATCCAGATGATCAAAGTGTCACTCTCTTACTTTATAGCAGGTTATTTTCGTACGGAATTAATTTCATACAAATTCATACACCGTAGCCAGTGTTCTAAATTTAATTCTGCACTAAATGTTTTTTTTTCTTTTGTATTAATTAATGTACAGTGATAAGAGCATGGCCACTTCCATTCATCTAGAGTCACTGATTTGCTTTCATCTGAATAAGGTGGCCAGGTTAAGATGCACAATACTATGAGCCTGATGATGCTTGTACGAAAATTATGTCCATAACGAAATGTTGCTTTCCTACAGTGTATGAAATATTTGACGTACAAAATATCCTGCTATACAGTAGTTTGTAGACACAGTTGATGTTCATGGTTACACCGCTGCCATGCTGTACAATTAGTACTATCAAGTCCACACCAAGATGTCTTCACTTTGCTGTAGCCAAGCTGGAGAATGTTGACTGTGTTGAGGAAACAACAGGGAATGATGTCATTGATTTCCACATCATGATCTATGCTTACATGTCAAGTGCAAGCACTCTTGATGTAATGAATGTTGACTGTGGTTTGGTGAGAGTAGCAGTGACCGTGAGTTTTTATTCATACGCTTTAGTGTGGTTTGTGTTTGCACATTTTCTACATGTTTGTGTCTCCTTGTGCTTCTTTGCAGTGACGCTCTAGCTCAAGTCCTGACCGATCAGAAACCAGTAAGTGTTCTTTGTAGTTGAGCATCTGCTGGTGGTCTTTTTTTGTGTTTGCATTTGAGCTCTGATGCATGTTAACTTACAGCACAATGATGCACTTGGTGGTCTTGGGCACGGGGGTGGTGAGTGTGACCCAAACAATAGTAAAGAAATTAACATTAGAGGCTGTCCTGCCTTGTGGAGCACCGTCACGTAAGGCAGGCCACCTCTGCAAGCATCAAGCATCAGGAAGACACCTTGAACCAGAAAGTGTGCGCATGGGTCAGCTCAGCATGCAAGAGTTGGCCCCAAGGATGGCTGGTTCGAGGTGCCCTTAAGCGCACAGCATATTGTTGTCATACAGGAAGACTGAGGTATCAGGTTACGCACGCAATCCCCCAGCCAGGATACTGTAAACCAAGAAATTTTCGTAAGTTTTGTAAGAAGGAAAACTTCACTAAAATAAATCTCATACTAAATTACTGAACGTGTTCTAGACCCTGTTCTTGCCTTTCGTGAGGGTCAACTTTTATTTACTTACAAAAATTAATCTTTACAAACCAGTGTTTGGTCAGAACTTATGAAAATCGGTCACTTGCGAAAATTTCTTGGTTTACAATAGAGAACAGAGGAAGCAAAGAGAGTAAGGACAAGAGGGATAAAAGCTGAAAGAAAAGGAGGGCAGAAAGGTGCTAGACTAAAAAGTAGAGAAAAAGAAGGGGAAGGGAAGAAAAGAAGTCCCCAAGAGAGAGATAGTGAAAGCAGCCGTGAGGACCAGCAAATGGGATGTGATGAGATTAAATACCCACCACATTGAGTGAGTGGGTTGGTCCGCCCATGAACTCCACGCTAAGAAACGAAGCAGAATGCAAGCGCATACACAAGGGCAGAAGGTACGCTATGCAAGCAACTTATCATGTGAGCAGGCGCAGGCAGCCTCCGCAGTGAGCTCTGTGGTGAGACTCTGCAGGGTAGATGTGCTAGCGGAGCAGACACCATAGCAACGACCTAGCGCGCAACACGCATTTTGTGCGTCCTAGTAGCACATAAGTTAACTACAATTAAAGATGATTGTCAATTCTGTTGTTGAATTCAAGAAATTATTTCTCACTTCAGTGTTAAGAAATGAAGTTGCAAGTTTTGATCTCTTATTTTCATTAATGATTGGGTCCTTGAGGCTGCATGCTTCTCAGATAAACAGTTTTCCTAACAAGGGCTGGCATGTTCCTCATAGGCACAGGGCACCAAAGGAAAAGCTGTACGACCGACAAGAGAAGGATTCCTGGAGAAGCTTAGTGGTGGCCGTCATTGGGCAGCAAAGTGGGATCGGCGCTTTTTTGAGCTGAGCGATACTGGCCATATTCATTACTTCAAGAAGGAAGGTGGCAAAATCCTAGGCTCAATCTATTTGCGTGGCACCAAGATTGACCTTGATGCTGAAGATAGTACAATTATCAGCTTCACTGCTGATGACCGACAATGGCAGTTAAAAGCACCATCAGCTGAAGTAGCTCAAGTGTGGCTGACCGACATGGCATTCTACGCATAACAATAAACAAAGCTTCAATTTTCACTAACAAACAGCACATGAACTAGTTTCTTGGTTGAGGAGTGACAAGCACTTGAGAAAATGGAATGTTAGTATTTATACACTAATTGTAATGCAGATGTTGAATCTGCTTGTTTTGCAATTTGATGTCGCTTTGAATCGTGTTAGCCGAAGATTTTGTTCCATAGGTGCATTTTTTTGTTAGACAACCATAGTACCATTATATGATTTGGCGCTTGTCTTTTTTTCATGCTTTTGTATTCTCCAGAAGAGAATCTGATAGAAAGCTGCACCGGTTGCTTGGCTTCATTGTTTTGAAAATTCTTTTTCCATGTGGTCATTAGCAGTTTGATATACTGGCAGTGGGAAAAAGTGAATGAAATCTTGACCATTTGGGGTTTTGTTGACTTGTGCGAATGTTGAACTGTCATCATGAATGCGAGATCTTGTAGTAGTACCTGCTGTCAAGCAACACTTCTTGAAGGCAAAGTAAATTCTTGCAAATGGCTATCCACTGGGCCCGTGCGGAATCAATTCAGGAACGGATTGAACCAAATTGAATATTCGCCAATTGGATACGGATTCGGTGCCAGTTATCAAATGGGCCCACTGTAATACAGTGAAGCCGTGATTGAAGCACTGTTATGGTTAGCAGATAGTGCATGTACAGGCATTAGGTTACTAGCACCACCATCAAGTTGGGGAAAATCGCACAGACCACAGTGATTCTTAACACTGGTTGGTGGCAGCTAGTTGTGTACAGTAAGTAATCCATACTCAACAATTCCAGTCAGCCATTCAGTAAGGCTTCCTTTTAGTCTTGAAACTGAGTTTGACGATATGATCTCCATGATAAAAGCATTCGAGCAGTCAAGTTATTGAAGGCAGCTTAGGGCAGCCATGAAAATGATAGCTACAAAAATGAGTCAGAAAACATGAGAACTTGAATCCTGTCACATTTTACACTTTGAACGTCCTCAATCATAACTGAATAGTAACATTGACCCTCTTGTTGAGAATGCCTACCTTGTGAGAATGCAGCCAAGTCTGAGGACTAATCACACAACAGACATGGCTTTTAAACTTTCTACCCTTGATTCTTGTAGTGGCATTGAAAAGGGGAGAAAGACAGCAGGATAATTGTGTCAGAGAACCTAAAATATTTACATGAAAAGTCAAAAGGAAATGAGTCCATGTGTGAGCTTGTTACAACAAAAGGAAAGAAAAATCCCAACAGCTGCTATGACATAGAGAAGAAGTTCAACATATTATGATAATATGAGGGGGTTGGAGGAGAGGGAAGAAAGAGAGAAAGACCAAGACTATCATGGTGTCCACTCAAAAGGCTCTGGAGGTTCTGGTTCAGGTCCATCATCTAGTACAGGACCACCAGCTGTATGGAAACAGAGCAGAAAAACAGCACACTTCATTTACATACCCTTAACAAATTGCTCTGTTTCCAAACTATATCACTACCAATAAGCAAAATAATCAAGTGAATCATTTGTTGAAGCTGCACTTGCCTGGAACAGGTGCTACAATGTCCTCTTCTAAGCCTGACGAACGTTCTGTGTCTCTCAGCAAGATAATTCCACCCAAAGAAAGCTGCAGCAGAAGGCAAAGGCATTGTTAGATTGACCTATGGATATTCCAATGCCGTATTTCACAGTGCCATCCGCATTTAGGGTTACTACATTGTCGTCAAGGTGATGTGTGTGTACGTGGTACAGGTACACTCACTGGTTGTGATTCTGGGTTTGCTGTAGTATACTACACTAGTACATGGTGACATCATCGCTGTTGTGGGTACCCTCTGTCCTCATCCTCCCATTGAACAGTCCTGAGCAATTTTTTCTTTTTTTTTAATAATCCCCAGGATCGCAATTGCTTCTAGCAATGTTACCACAATTACCTTAGGAGGCGTTTGCCAAGATTTAAAAGGACACAATCACGGTCACCGGACCATGAGCATTGTTAGGAACAATGGTGAGTTCTTGTACACAAAAACAACAGTGACAGTGAAAATGTGCACATGGCCTGTGGTAATTCCAGTCAATAGTACATGCACATACAGTACAGGAACTTGAAGGATGGCTTCTTGAAGTACAGGTAAAAGAGAGAAAAACATATCACCTCATGCATCTTTTTACTTCAGCCTTTTATGTTTTGCTTTTTCAACACTGGGAAAACCACACGCTGTGGTTTAAAAACCAGTAATCAGAGAGAATTCATGACTGGCAAACGAAACAACTTGAAACGTACCAAGACCACAAAAAAACATTTACTTCCCTCAAAGCCATTTCAAATGACAAGACTCACTGTGGAGTATAAGCTAGGCAATTTGTAACATAACCTATTGAGGCTTGATTTAAGCCCTGAAAGCCCAGCATGTGTTCAACTCGCCAGCAACGTCTCATGGGGCATTCACTCCTTGATTCTCTGATGGCACTCTTGTTTCAGTCAGACATACTCCCACTGAAGAGATCTGACTCCGACAAATCATCTGTCATGAATTCATAGGCTTGCAGGGCAAAGAGCTCTAGTTGAAGACAGCAAAATACTGACTGCAGTTCCACAGAAGGCGGTGTGAGAGCAACACATGTTCAACAACAGATACTTCCAAGGCAGAGTGTGGAAACTTTGATGATGGTCCAGAATGATAACTGAGTGGGGAAATGTATGAAACGGCATGGTGAGATCAAACCTCCCCACTGAGTATCGACATCATTTGAGGAAAGAAAATTCTCTCTTGTGATCACCTTCTTTTCTCTACTGTTTCCTCAAGAGGGATAGATGCTCAACAAATATTTTTCTCCTTGGCCCTTGAAGCCTCCAGAAGTCCAAACCCCAAAACAAGGATAGATGTTGATGAAAGATGGTTGATGACTACTGAGATGCCAATATCCCAGCCTTCTTGGTTAGAGTCAAAACCTACATAAAATGTTGACCACGACAAACTACATCAGTTTACGCCAAAATCAAGTCCTGTAAGCCATGGTTTGTCAAGATTGAAGGGATTCAGCAACAAAAAGTACAGTTTTCTTGCAGAACCTCTTACCCAGGTCCTGTGATTGTCCTTGAAGTACATAGAAATGAGCTATGGTTCAATCCAGACAACTACTATTTTAATGGACAGAAAGGTGGCCTTGTAGGGACAAGAAAGGACATACAAACTTTTTCTGTATATCCCAACCCCTCTCTCTCTCTCTCTCACACACATCCCCCCTCCCCCTCTCTCTCTCACACACATCCCCCCTCTCTCACACACACACATACTTCCTTTCTCGCACACTTACTGGCTTCACTGGCTTGTAACGTGAACTGTCATCCACTGACAAGACGCTGAGCTGGGTACGAAGAACTCTGGCTGGGTTCTTGAGCATTTCGAAGTCTGGCTCGGGCTCCTTTTCTGCCTTCTCATCTCCATCCTTCTTGCCCTCTTCCTCTGACTTCTTGTCACCATCCTTCTTACTTTCATCACTGGACTTCACCTCGCTGGCTGGAGGATCAACATCCATTTGAGCTTCACCACCAGCACCAGCCTGGAAAACACAGAAATGCATCACTGAGACAGAACAAATTTTCTCTAGAGCCTTGGTATGAACTTACTGCCTTCTTCTTGGCCTCCTTGGCCTTGGCCTTTGCTGTTGTTGACAACACAGCTGTGGCAACCTAAATAGAAAACAGCCACTCAATAAAAATGTCTTGGAAACAATTTTCCACAGGAAGAAAAATACTTGGCTTACAAGACGGACACAAACGAACCTTCTCCTTTTCCTTCTCCTTCGGTGCCTCAACCTGTGGTGGATAGGCGAACAAGGAAGGCTTGGCGCTGGACTTGAACTCAATCGAAGGCATCTGTAAAACAGTACCAACAGCAGCACAGCAGGCAAGCAAGTGACACACATGCAATTATTTCCAAACACTAAATTCATCACAGCAGGAAAACTCTCACACTGAGAACCATATGAGGAGCAAACTGTACCGAATAAAGCCTGATTCATACATATTGCTATGATGAACAGAAAGAAAACCTTATGGTAAAATCTCAATATTGTAACTCTTTATTTCATCATAAATAAAACACTGCACCAACCCATTCCAACAGATACAGTGCTGTTTGCACACAGAAGACCTACAATGCCTTCTTCCCTTTTGTTATCCCTACATCTGCTGCAGAGATAATAACCTAATAACCAAGAAGAGGCAAGCATTAAGGGTAGTCTTTTTTTCTTATTCAGATGTGAAACACAAATGCCAAGCATCCACTGCTTACACTAAGGTCTTGGTTGAGAGCGATAACAGCACTTGGTCTGAATGCTAGCGACAGGAAATGAGACAATGGAAACCAGAACCAGAAATTCTGAAAGACTAGTGCTCCTACAACGGATGCCATGTGCACACGACCAGCACATGACTGCAGAGAAATTGTAGCATTCTGTCCACCTGAAAATACAACCAGAAGGGAGCAAGAGACAGAGAAAAAATAAAAACAGAGACAGAAGGGGAGTCAGACTCAACAGAACACACCAGGTGCTTTACAGCAAAGTTATAATACCATTAAGACATGACTTCATTTATTGACATACAAGCAATTGGTCAATGCAGAAAAGTCTACAAAACAGTCTGTAAATGAATAAAAAAAAACTGATTGCTGTTTCACCTGCATTGACAATCCCCTGTGCTAAGATTGCACCAAACTTTGACATTGAGTCTTCATGTGAATTGTTAATAACCTTCTGGAGAGTCTCTCGGAAAGAAGCCACCTGTAATATCACACACGAGGGCACCAAAATGAACAAGAAGTTGATCAGCAAAGCATAAGCCCAGTGGAAATTGAATCCAAGGAACAGCAATATCTTTTTTATAAGCAGCTGAGCATTGCCTACTAAAACAGTCATTTACAAAATTTCAAAACCACATCGCTCAATAACTACATCCAATCATGCAAAGTTTCTATCAAAAGAATTCCATTTCTATCAAAGGAACTCCAACCAAACAGCTGGTATGACATTTCCAAGGAAGAAGACAGGCAAATTTTCCTAGCCAAGTACTGACCTTTGGATTAGATCCTGGACTGTGCGCAACCATGATCATTGCAGCAGCAATGAATGCACCCTGCAAAGAAGAAAAAAAAAACACTTCCTCAATAACTTCCACTGCCCGCTGCCGCACATCTCAAAGTACATTACCTGTCGAACATAATTGACTGAATCTTTGAACATTGGCTCAATAATTGCCATGGCTTCCTGTGCACAGACAAAGGACAATTGGAGAAGGA
>JAOWAW010115189.1:0-13158 GCA_028565695.1 Nicola tetela
AGTATTGTTCTCTTTGGTGACCAAAGGACTTAATTGTTTTAAAACTCTTGTTATATTGTGATCCTGATAGTCTCTTGATGAGAAAGGGTATTGTTTTCAAGCTCTTTTCATGTAAAAATTCCATAGTTTCTTGGCATGTGATGTGTTGTGTGTGGCTTCCAACAGCCTGCATGGATCCTGGGAGTCTTCCAAATGGTCTACAGAGTGGAGACCTATTGGCTGTTGGTAGTGTAATCTCGTGGCAATGTCTTCGGGGTTACCGTCTTGTTGGAAGCAGCCAGAGTCAATGTACAGAGCAGCTGCAGTGGCAGCCAGCAAAGCCTTTCTGCAGAGGTAAGACTAGAGGTAAAATAGCAGCTCCAGTTTGCAACCGAATTGGTTCTTCTTCTAGACAACAATTAAAGGAAATCAGATTTGATTGTACAATTAAGTGTTGTGTAGTATTGCAAACAACCACTGTGGAAATGAGACATTGACTATGATAATACCTTATTTGGAAGCTGGTTGTCTATGTATGTGCATATGCAAGAGTGATGAATATGAGGTTATCATGTCAATGCATATGTATCAGTAAGTAGCAGTGCTGTCTAATGATTATGCATGCTTACATTTGTTCATCTTGAACATCTATGGATGTAGACTACGTGTGTGGATTATTGATAATGGTCTTGTATCTGTATACTTACGTCATAATAACAGACATATGCTCAGAACATAATATTATGCTCCCCTTATTTTCTGTTGAAACTGTAATTGCTCTACAGCAATCCTATGCCCAACGTTGGAACCACCAACGAATGGAGAAATGTTTCTCACTGAGGTCACCTTCAACTCTGAAGTAGTGTTCCGCTGTTTGTCTGGGTACGAGCTCCGTGGACCACCACGGCGCCGCTGCCTAGAGAACGGATCATGGTCAGGCCTCATGCCAGTGTGCGCACAGAAACGTGAGTTGCAGTCTATTTTCTCACAAGTAACCTCATGCATGATAATGCTCAATCATCCCTTTCCCAGTCTTGTCCAAAATAAACCTGTGTAATTTTGATGGTGCTGTTTTGCACTTCCAAGGCTGTTCAATCAAACAATACTAGGATCAATTGTTTTTCGCAAATGTTCAAACGTCTTTAAGTTAAAGTAAGATTATACACTTATACAAAGATCAGCTACTGCGGCTAAAAAGGGAGACAGTTCTTACTTGAAGCTTTGTTGTTCTCCCCATGGCTAGGTAGTGCACATGGGTAAGGAAATTGTACTTTGCAAGGAATATGTTTCTCCTTAAGTTTGGTATTGGACTCACACTAAACAATGATTTGCTGTGTTCAAACCGTCTAATGAAAATGTGGAAGTGTTTCAAGAAAATTGAGCCATGCCTTCCGTTTTCGAATTCTCCCTGTGAACAGCTGTTGCATGTCCTGATCCTGGGGCAGTGAAGGATGCTACACGCCTGCCAGATGCTGGTGGTCCATTCAGCCCCGGAGCAGCACTGACTTACTCATGTCTGCGAGGGTACAGACTCTCAGGATCTGCATCGCTGACGTGCGGACAGGACGGGCAGTGGAGCTCACCAACTCCTCGTTGTACGGTAGTGAATTGTGGTGACCCTGGTACACCAGCCAACGGCCGCAAAGACCTGGTTGAGCTCGAGGAGAGTGGGCAGTTTACTTTTGGCAAGGAGGTAGAGTTTGTGTGTTTGGACAAGTACCGGCTAAGCTCAACAGCTCCTTTGAGGTGTCTGGAAACAGGGCAGTGGAGTTCTGGACTGCCATCATGTAATTTGATAACTTGTGGTGACCCGGGGCGCTTGGAAAACGGAAATAGCACTGGCAGTAGCTATGATGTTGAGCAAGTTGTGACCTTCAGGTGCAATCCGGGCTACAGACTTGTTGGAGCAGTAGCAACAAGATGTGAGTATAGCGGCCGTTGGAGCAGGCCTCTTCCAACGTGTCAGCTTGTGGGCTGTCCACCTCCACAAGTGCCCATAGGCAGCGACCCAACAGTTGCTCTCCAACAAGAATACATCTTTGATGATCAAGTGACGTATCGTTGCAGGCGTGGTTATGATATGATTGGCAATGATACAATCCTCTGCCAGCCCACAGGCCAATGGACAGCTTCTCCTCAATGCAGGCCCAGAGATTGCACAGACCCAGGCACACCAAGGTTTGGTCAGAGAGATGGAAACTCTTTCACTCACGGTGAAGTGGTTCGCTTTTTGTGTCAAGATGGTTATGACCTGGTTGGTGCAAGGATCATTCATTGCAGCAGGGAGCAGTGGAATGGTTCCTTGCCCGAGTGCCAAATTCGCATGTGCCCAGCACTGACATCACTGGTAAATGGACAAATCATAGTGGCAAGTGAGACCTTGACTGTAGGCAGTGTTGCTCAGTTTGGCTGCTTTGTCGGCTACAGACTGCAAGGCTCGGCATTTCTTCACTGTTTAGTATCTGGCGAGTGGAATGCATCTCAACCAACTTGTAATGGTAAGGTGAAAAGTGACAATGAATGGCCCCATTCCTCTGAAACTAGAATGATGCAAAGTTTAAAGATCTGAAACTGGCAGAAACAGAAACATAAAAAAGTTAATGACTTGAAATGACAGCTCTTTCCCATGGACAATTCCACAGCATTCTCAATCACAGCCACATGTTGACATGAATATCAGAAGCTCAGTAGAGCATTTGATTGTTTTGGAAGATAGCTGGCTAAAGACACTTTTGCCATGCGCCAGTGTGGCTAGCAGCTAGCTCAGCTTATGCTTCCAGTCAAAGATTGTAATTTGTGGATATGTAAAGATGGGTACAAAGGAGTACAAAGAGGAGTATAAAGGGGGTATAAAGGGGGTAGGAGATCTATGTCGAGGCCTTGTTTTATTACTCATGTCTCCCTGTTCACTGTGTAATGAAATGAAATAAATATTCCCACAAGGATTTGACTGTGAATTCTTTCAGCGTGGCAACCATTGCACATCTAGATCTTGCTTTACATGTTCCTGTCACGACATGAAGGATTTCCCAGCACACTGGCTGCAAGAAACTTTTTTTTCTGTGGGACGTTTCCGCAGAAATGCCTTTGGCTTCATAACTATATGTCATAAAAGTGCATTAATGCTCCTTAATTGGTTGTTGGTACACAAATGCAGTACATACATGCATCAGTGAACATGTAGCACAGAAATGTGCTCTCACATCTTGTACATTATTTTGACACTTACATGTATAATAGCATGCATCCACACCCTCAGTGTGATAGTATAAGTATCCTAGCTTTCTGCACACCCTTGTCTTTTATGACTGATGAAGCCCAGAGGCATTTATAGCGAAACATTTCGTGAAAAAGTTTCTTGTGACTGGTGTGTTGGGAAACCCCTTAAAGTTATGACAATCCAGTCAGGATCTCGAGTTCTATCTATGTTACTCTTATGCTTGAAGATTTGGTAAAGATGCTTATCTGTCAATGCAGTGTGAATTCTTCTTTCATAAACATTCTTCATTTGCCAGAGTGAAGGCCTTTTTTTAATTCTGTTGTGGCTGCAGTTGTTCGCTGTCCTAACCCAGGCAGTCCGGACAATGGCATTCGCAACGGAGACACTTTCACTGCTAATGCCACAGTTACGTTTGAATGCCAGCAAGGCTTCTTTCTTATTGGTGATGACAATAGCACATGTCAACCATCAGGGTTGTGGAGCAGAGCAACACCAACTTGTAGAAGGTCTCCAGTTGGGTGTCCTGTTCCACCACCAATTCAAAATGGTGCTGGCCGAGTTGGGTCTAATGCTACTGGTGGTAAAATACGGTATTCCTGCGACTTTGGCTACCGACTCTCAGGAGCAGAGGAGATTGAGTGCCAGACAAACGGCAAGTGGTTGCCGCCTCCACCTACATGTGAACGGACATTCTGTCCAGACCCTGGGCAACTTGCTAACGGAACGCGTATTGGTGTCCAGCTTACCCCTGGCTCCAGTTTGCTGTTCATTTGCAATCCAGGATTCACCCTGTCAGGCAGTGAACAGATGTTTTGTCGACCAACAGGGGAATGGCTGGGATCACTACCTAGGTGTGTGCCAGACAGTTGCCTTGATCCTGGGACCCCAGACAACGGCCGGCGACAGGGAAGCAGCGTGGGGATTGGTGCCGAAATGATGTTCTCTTGTGACAGCGGCTGGCGCTTGTTGGGCAGCTCAGTGCTAAAGTGTATGCCATCAGGAGGGTGGAATGCTTCTCTTCCAACATGTGTGGCAGAGCCAACAACCAGCGCAGGTGAGAGAAGTAGATGTTGTGAATAGTGAAGTGAGCAATGCTTTCACCTCTCATGATCTTCTGACATCTCCTGTTACCATGTATTTTCCGTACAAATTCTTGGATGTGTTGCCAGGACAACACTCAGGAGAGTAGACATGTCCTCATACCCAGCTCAAATCCACTTCACTGCACATGTAAACAGTGTCCTAATATCAGTAGTTTGGACACACTAACCATGGCAAGACTAGCTCACCAGCTTTGTTGGCTAGAATTATTCAGTATGATAGCCTTTGTTTTAACATACTCGCAATATCCTCAGCCTGCAGAAGTAGACAGTGGACTTCCTCTCAATTTGCTTATTGAGATATATATCTCATAATCACATAATTATACTGTATGCATGAATATCAAAATTTCATCCACCACAAGACATTTTCCTTTTTTTTGGTCCACATTCTGCAGTGACTACTACTGCTTCGGCTGCAAGCTACAGTAGCTGTGTGGATGCACTGAGCAAAGGCCAAAGAGAGAGCGGTGTTTACACCCTGCAAAATGGCTCTTTAGTAAGATGTGAGCAAGTCCTTGCTGGAGGTGGATGGACAGTGATTCAACAGCGTGTCGACGGCTCAGTGGGCTTCGATCGTACGTTCTCCGAGTATCAGCGCGGCTTTGGCAGCATCGAGGGTCGTGAGTTCTGGTTTGGTTTGGACCGTATTCATGCAATGGTGTCACAGTCGCAGCATGAGCTTTACATTGAACTCACCGATTTCAACAACCAGAAAACCTTTGCACGCTACACATTATTCACCATCGGTGGACTGAATGACCAATACAGGCTAACAGTCGCAGGCCACTCTGGTCCACAAGGGGATCCCCTTCAAGTCCCAGCAGTGCCTTCTCACCAGGGAAGCATGTTCTACACCAAAGATCGTGACAACACAAGGGGTTGTGCTAGTTTGTATGGTGGTGGCTGGTGGTATCATGAGCAGTGCCAATGGGCCAACTTAAACGGAGCGTACAAGCAGCTCTCAGACCCAGATCCATACGGCATAATCTGGCTTCATTGGCAGGGCATTTTCACACCATTGAAAGGAAGTCGCATGCTGATCCGTCCATTCATCAGTTCCGCTTGAGTACCCTATAATTATCAATCAAGCTGCTAAGCATTTCAAAGTTACAAATATGCAACTACTCATTCAATGACTGGCAATAATGAAAACTGACAGCAGACTCTTAGAGCCTATGGTTGTAGATTCAAGTCTTTCCCATTAAGACTTTTTGCTGATCATATTAGGTTACCGTGGAGATTTTAAATCGATCTTGTGTTTTTGTGGTCACCTTCAACAATTGCAATTACTATACTGTACAACCCAGATGTAAGAGAAATCTCCTGACATCATTTTGCTTTAAGTATATGGGAAGGGCGCATTCTGGGGGTAAATTTCTCAAACAACCATATGAAGCTAGGCAGCTCTTCAAACCTCCAGTACTAGCATCCTTCACTTAGCCCCTACCACACTATTTCTTCAGTCGTTCAGTATTAGCAAATCCCACTTGACAGCCATTTTGTATAATATATTACTCAGTCGTAGAGCCTGAGAGTCATTAAATCACTAATTGCATGCTAGCTATCATGTATGTTTGATGTATACACATGAAATCACTAATTACGTGCTGTCATGTTGTATGTACAATGTATACACATGAATTGGCTGGCTTGGCTCTTTGCATTCTATCACACTCAACCTTGAACACCTCTGAAACACATGTACAAATCCTGCCCATGGATTTGTGCCAAGGTTATAGTTGAGAATGATAAATATGTCCAACCTTATACCTGTCCAACTTGACCGTCCAAACCACACTCTTCAGTACTGAACTGTAAAGCCATCAAGATATCCACATGTGCTGACATACTTGGTTAAATAAATGATGTACATTCCATGTAACCAAGAGCTTGAAGGAGCTCTCTAATGCATTTTTGATACATACACTGCTCAGGTCTGGGGCCTACGTGATCAAGTTTGCGTCAAATCTGCTGTTCTCATAATCTTGAACGCACATGCAATCTCTAGCTACATATGGTACATAGGTATTGCCGGCCTGAAAAGCACTCCACTCCATGAATGCCTCTGGCTACAACAACCTGGTGCAGTGCAGCTTACAAATAGTCACCTGTATATGTACAGCAAACTGCGCAAAAAGCCACCTTCGTTTGACCAAAAGAAAACCTTCCCTGCACTCTGCAGTCCAAGGGTAGACCAGCTCCGGAAATTCAAATATTGGTATAATTTACAATGTAATTGAAAATCTACTGGTGACAGTGGAATAGATTTATAGCCTAAGACTTGACAGATCCTGGCTGGGTGGTCATAACATGAAGATGATTCCCAGCACACCAAGCACATGAAACTTTTTACATATAATCACTATTTCAATCTCAGGTGCTACAAGTCAGGAATCATTCCTCCAGTCTTTGGATGTAACATATTTTGACACATAGTAGCATGTATTCACACCCTCAGCATGATAGCATAGCTATCTCTAGCCTTCTGCACTCCCTTGTCTTTTTTATGACTGATGAATCCAGAGGCATTTCTGGCAAAATGTCTCATGAGAAAAGTCTCTTAATTGTGACTTGTGTGCTGGGAATCCTCTCTGGCATGTTAAGATTCATGATAGCATTTTGCCTTCTCATTATTAAGCATTTCACATTTCAGATTTTAGTGTCATTCATGTAAGTGTCCCATGTTCTTAAAATAATTACTGAACAACACATGGGGTTAGCCTGAGATGAAACTCATCAGAGTTAAAAATTTGGGGTCTCAATCATTCAGGCACATTAAACAATTTTGAAAAGTGTCTTGGGAGGCCCTCCAGATCCCTGCATTTTCTCCACTCCAGCACTAATTCTTATTAAGTGGTAACAAAACCCACAACCTGCAGACAAGCCCATGTACTCATATGCCCTGTGCATTCCCTTTTGCCCATATATAATCCCAGCATGTACACCTGGGCCACCCTCTGCAGTGTGATGATCTCCTGGGGCTTGTCTCATCAACGCCATCCAGCAAAACTTCATGAATAAACATGCAAGAAACATCATCACATCTACAGCTAGCATTATAGCCCTCACTTTAATGTATGTGTATGTATGTATGAGAGAAAGAGAGTGTGTGTGTCTGTCTGTCTGTCTTATTTACGTGCTGTGAGAGCTGCTCACTTATGGCTTACTAAGATGCCCAATATCTGTACAATCCTGTTGGGCCATGGAACTACTAGCATGCGCCCCCAGTTCACATCTTCCTTTATAATACATGATCAAAATGTATGGACAGAGCCTGGCATGGACGACGGCCAGTCTACAGCTGCATTCTGACAGTCAATGATACTTTACTGTATGCTACCTCTTCTTGCAACTGCAGAACTGTGACAAAATCGCAAACATTGACAACACCGCAGCCATCAGAATAAGAGGGCAAAAGTCCTAGGAGCCATGCAGCTTCCCATGTTGTCCCAGCTCACTCCGTTGCATGCAAATCAGTCGATGAATGGCATCCACACATCATGTAAGAAATGTCTAGATCCGAAGCTCATGTTCCAAGTACAAGAAACAATCTCAAAATTAATTGCCATGTTTAAAAAGCCACCAGAATAGTCTGCATGTTAATACAGATGCCATGCAGTTTCTTGCCACCGGCCATTTTGTAACTTGTGAACTTGAAAAAAAATATGTTTTATATTTCGCATCTGGTTTATCAACTGCTGGTCGAGTACAAATTTGTCTCTCAAGCAAAGCAATGTTGACAACATAATATTATTCCCACTTTGAATTTTCTCAAATACATAAAAGGTGGATGATTTTAAGCGTGGAAGGTGTTAGTCAATCCGGAGCTGGCCATACTGATTACCAACCACTGGCATCGACTGGTCAGAGTCAATCCATGCGTAAGCCTTGGATAACATCGTCTTGTTCACCATGGCAACCTCCATATCAGCCCAGCACCCGAACGGGTTGCGCTCTAGGTGGTAAATGCGGAAATTGCGATTTTCCAGCTCCTTAATAGTATACATGAACGATTTGATGACGGACAAGGTTGCCCTTCCCATGTGACCCTCTAGAAGGAGAAGATGAACGGAAGGCATTCCTTTCTCAAACATATACTTGAAAGCATCATATTCGGAGCCCTCAACGTCCATTTTCAGAACGTCCAGCGTTCTTCCTTGGTGTCCCAGCCGACGCATGATTTCTGACAGCGGAAACAGCTCTACTTGTTTCCCTTGAAGAATTGCTGAAGTCGTATACCCGCCTAGTCCCCAAGGATGGAAGCGAATTCGTTTATCGTCGGCTGGTCTTTTACACAGGTTGGCAGACAGAAATCGACTTTCAACTCCTGGCGTCGGGTCGAACAGATGCAATTCACAGTTGGAATGTTCTTTCCAAAGCTGATGTTCGAACTCGCAGTTGTCCGCCACTCCGAATGAATAAACGAGACATTTCGGAGAGGACAGCGTGCACTTGGGATCACAGACCGTCTTTCCGCCGTCGGGGATTCCTCCGTATCGGCGATGAATAGGACACGTGTATGTAGGAAGAACGCCATGAATAACTTGCGATTCCCATCCTTGTGGTGCCGGTGCAGTGCTACTACCAGAACGCCAAAACTGTCGCCAATACAGAAATCGCTGGCGCCGCATGTCCAAGTGCCATAACTCGGACTCTTGCCAGCTACTCGCTATAACAGCGCACCTTCCGCTGGCTGTTAACAGATCAAGTTGCAACCCAAGTGATGTCTTTCGCGTTGGGGCTTTCTGACTTACTTTGGCAAACATGTGAAACGTGAGCCAGCCGCTAGAAACCAAAAGAGTTCCGCCGACGAAGAATAAAGCTAAGGCTAGTCCAATTTTCGAGCAGGGACAGCTGGGGCGTTGGCTGGCTGACGAAGGAGCCATTGTTGATGTTGCTGAAAAAAGAGATACATTACGTTACCATTTTTGTATCTCGCACGTACCATTTTTTGATCAAGAATCTAGAACCTGTCCAGAGGCTTGACAGACTGACTTACCGGCTGAATAGATTACCAGTAGGCTGCGAGAAATACTTTTTCGAATGGAACTGAGCTCCTCTAAAGCACGCGCGGGCTTCGAAGTTGCCATTTGGAACAAAATGCTTGACTTTGTGCTCTCACAAATGCAGAGCTGACCGAACGATCATAATGCGATCATAATGTGACGGGAGCTAGGCGTTGCTTTGGCAAGGACCAGGCAGAGATCATGGTTAACGAAGCGCATACATGCATGCATCAACTAACTTGATTAAGTGGCCACGTCTACTTCGGTTTTCGCGCTCAAGCGAAGTTGATCTACGAATACAATCGACCTATGCACCCGGGCGTGAGTGCTTAAGTGCCATCTTGATTGCAATCGGTTCATCACACAGACACCGGGCTGCCGAAAGACGCTATTCGCAATAGAGTCAAGTACAGCACGGTTACTTGGACAAAGTGTTTGACGTTCTCGGTTTCTTCTTCACCCTAAGACTTGCCTTTGAAAACCTATCATAGCTGATCTTGATCGGCCGTGTGTTCTCGGCTGCTATGACAGGCACGATGCGCTAGCGGGACAAAGTATCAACGGACATCCAGGCCGTTGGGTTGAAACATTTAAGCCCTAAGTCTACAAGTATATAGATCTACAATGCACATCATCATGATAATTACGTATACCTCCTATCCGCAGACACTCTTCAGGCTAGGAACCCTTTGAGCATGTTGAGACCCCAATTATTCTCCATCAACACTGCTAGTACTGGCATATCAAGGTGATTTCCGCACTGCCGCTCTGCCCGCTGGCCGTAGATAGTATGTCCAAAAATTCGCTTTGCCAATTGCCATGCTCTCACGCGCCTAAGTTTTCTCTCTATCTTTCCGGCTGGTGCCATCTGATCACTGCGGTACCATGACGGCAGAGGCCCTTTTTTTAGTTATGTCAACTAGTAGGGCACAGTACAGAGCCAGTGGCTGAGAGATGGTAAAGATATATAGCTTGAGGCTTTGGTCCACAGAGGCTCAGATCAAGTTTCTTACAACAGATGTCATCAGAGACCAGCAATGCGGTCACGGCGTAGGCTCAAACCCATCTGGCAATGGGTGCGTAAACTGTCTCCTACGGCCTTGGAGCCGGGCTGAAGATACCATTCCAGCCATCATGATGTAGAAACACCCCCACCTCCCTTTACTGAATTGGATAGACACAAGTTATCAAGTGGAGGTGCCAGACAGCTGAAATTGCTGCAACGTCAATATATCAGGTCGAACGTACAGGCTCTCTGAAGACTACGAACCTGAACAGTAAGTTACGACGAAGAGCGAAACATCATTTGACTACGAGAAGTTCGCAGGCAGACCCGAACGCTCAAGTTAGTCATGCAATTCAATCATAACGTGATTTCCTTTTGTAGTTGGAATGCCATGGCCTGCACCCCTAATTATAGAACGCCACTGAGTTTGTAACTTTTTAAGTTAGGTGACACAAGGTAACGAAGAAACCAGAAACAAACCATGATGGAAAAGAAAAGAGAAAAAAGAGAATTTTTGACATCTTTTCATGAGAATAACATGAAATACTAGCACTTCCCAATGGGTAAACTGTACACATGATTCATAATTATGGCAAATCGAGGCCAAAGAGATGGTAAGGATGAAGCATTTTGAAATCCTCTGAAACCGAAAATTTTGCATGCATGTAGTCTACGCATTAGGCAAATTTAACCTTGATGTATTAGTACATGCTGCATGCAAAGTGAAACTCAACAACCCGCTGTTGGACTTCCTGGTTATTTCTGAGAAACAATAGTATTGGAAATCAGGAAAAATCTGGATAAATTTGGTTACAGAAACTAGGCGTAAACTAGCATAGGTGTCAGCTAAGAGGACATCTGAAATCACTGACAATTTATCCTCCAACGGTCTGTGAGAAGTTTGAAAATTTGAACACTCATTCGGTTTGATTTCGAGCTACCCAAATCAACAAACAACCTATTTCAAAGCTAATGGTTGCTGTTTCATGCCCACTTCACTCCCAGTGCATATTCACATGGTTAGTGTAATCGCATAATATTTCATCCACGTGCAATTTTTGTAGTTTTCAACGTCTGGCCTTTTTGTAATGACAAATATTCCTACAATACAATGGTAGTATCTGATTTTGTCACGTCATTCAGACTGCTGCAATACAAGATTAATATTGGAACCTTTGCTTCAACTACGAAAACTATGAAAAATTATCGTGCATGAAATATGATATGCTTGCAGTATACACACCAAGAAACAAAATACAACTCTGTGATTCAAACTAGGGCACCCAGTTCCCCCGGAAGGTCAATGCTGCTTTTTCCCCCAAAATACATGCCACCTAACCCCTTTCTTCTCCTCTTCAAAGCAAAGCACATTTAGAGACCTGTTATGGAGTGTGCAAACAACTACTCATAGTAATTTTGCACTGATGAGGACATGAATGACTCGATATGCAGAAGAAAGGGTACTTGTGGGGTGACAGAGCAACAACAGACTTGTAGGGTGAGAGGGAAAGCGAGAGATGAGGATAGACAAGAAATAAACAGACCAAGGAGCAAGAGGAATATTTACAAATTAATCATCTCTTGTTCAAGCAGTCAGTCACTTCCAGAACTGTGGTCAGACGGCTCCTTCTCCTTCTTTTTCTTCTTTTTCTTCTTCTTCTCCTTCTTCAGTGTCTAGTCCAAACAAGCCAGACCAAAGAGAAAAGTACATCATGGCAATGCAAAGCAGTACACTGGGCACAAACTACAACAGCTTCCACACATGCCAGGGCACACACATACGTGTACACACACACGCACGCACGCATGCACACACACACATGCACGCAGGGAAATCCCATCAAAGTCTTTCAGGTGACCATGACGATCTATATGAAGTGCCTATCGTAACAAGGCAGAGGGAAAAATCAACAAAGCTTCTGCAGCAATAGCACTGTACTCACCTCCTCCTCACTGTCCTTGCTTTCACTTTCCTTGAGTTTTTTGTGCTTCTTCTTCTTCTTCTTCTCCTTCTTGTGCTTCTCCTTTGTAGATGAATCACTCTCTTCACTGTCACTGTCTCGTTTTCTCTGAAAACAGAAAGCATGAGACCACACAAAAAGAGTTTGACCATATAGTCCCATACAACAAGTAGGACTGAAAAGGTTTAGCATTTTTCCTTATGAGTCCACTCATCTTTTATTGATTCCTCTTATTGGTTCTGAGCTACAACCTTGAAACAACACAAACTGCACAACCATAGTTGCTCCATGTTCAACTTTGTTGCGTACATGTACTTTTATCTGGATCAATAGTCAAACATACTGCGAAAGCCTGCACATGTCCTTCCACATCCATCTGAGAACAGGTATTTCACAATGCAGGGCTTGACACCACATTGGCAGGAGCAATCAAGTGCAAGCACATGTGAACTGATACCAAGCTGGTCTCATGTTCTACATTTTGCATTGCTGCAGCTTTCTTGTTGCAAATTTCATGTTATGATCATGGGGCCGCTGGCCTAATGCATGCCCGAGCAACAGAAGATCAAGTTCATGATCATGACTGCATGTTGACACTGGAAGACAGTATGCTCTTGAGGTCAATCATCTCAATAGTCTACAGCATCTGAGCGTAGGCATGCGGGGGTTCGCATCAGGTGCACTTTGACCGACTCAGCAAGCATTATCACTTGAAGCAATGCCATGTGCATTAGCCTTCATGGCTTAGTGTCAACAGGGATTACTGGTTTTGCTGTATTTGCAGAGAAAATTTCAGCCACGTGCAAAGCCTAGGTTAAGCTTTGCTAGAACTGATAAACCGCTTAGAAGAAGGTAAAACCGATACAAAATTGTAAACACGTCC